>CAAKMY010054809.1:2619-22261 GCA_901111285.1 Corrigiola litoralis
GGGAGGGAGATGAGGGGATGTAATTTCCCTCCTTCATGAAAACCAAATCCCCTCCAATTTGGAGAGATTTGGAACGATTTCTCTCTCCTTCCGTTCAAGAGCCCACCTTTGCCATGAATTCTCTCTCCTCCTCCCCTCCCCTTCCTTCCTCTTTGCTTCTAATCCAAATGGTTGGTTTTTCTCTCTCCTACCCTCCCCTCACCTTCCTTCCCCTTCCCTCTTCTTCCCTCCCCTCCCTTTCCCTCCAAATTTGTTATCCAAATACACCAAGGAAAATTCTAGACCTAGGATAAGGAGGTACATAGGTCCATTTTGACAAACAACGGCTAATGGGTTAAATTAGCGGTTAAGTGGTTGTATTAGCGAGTAGTGGGATAGTTTAATGAGTTTGACCAAGTAATTCTATTGGTCGGTTGTTTAAAGATGTTTGATAAAAAAAAACATGGTGATTGTATTATTTTATAAGGGTATAAAGTGTAAATTTCTCCAAGTATTAGACATATATGTGTTTTGATTATTTTCCAACACGCTATTTTCATCACGCTCAATTTTTCCATTGGGTTGCTTTTTAGCTGATTTTGGACAACTCACTTTTCTAACCCTCTAACTACCAAACAAACTTGTTTATCCTTTGATCAATCATTCAAACCCTCTAACCCTCCAAGTCTATATTCATGGGTATTGATATTCATCGTGCCACATGATGAGATCTTAAACATGATAGAGATTATGAAAAATCAATGTGAATATGGGTACCAATCTGATAACCACCTAATATTTTTATATTTTTATCCACAAAGAAAAGCCTTCTTACTTGGTGTCTTCAAGTAAATTTGTCATTAGCTTATATACTATCTTTTCGGTCTCTTTAGATATTTTATGTTTGTTTTGATTTCATGTCCACATATTCAAACCAAACATAAACTATCTAATGAGACGAAGAGAGTATATTATGTAAAATTATATATATCAATTGGGTGGCTATAAGATAGATAGCCATTTTCTAACATAAATTTTGAAAACTCTCTCTATTTTATGATATTAAAAAGTTATAGTGTACAAGAGAGTGACTAGAAAATTAATAACAATTCGGGGCCTATCTCCAAAAAGGTAGTTGACCAAAAAATGTGCTTTATTAACATAAGCAAAGATCGATCGGTAAGTCATGGTCAATCGATGATGTGAGCAATCACCTCACCACTCTCGTTGGTTCTCATCTTACATATATTAATCACATATAAGAAACAAGGTTGGCCCAATGAATAATAGTTCATTTTGTCTGAGATTTGTCCCACGTTCGAATCGTTACATCCCTTTTCCCGCAGGCCGCAACATTATTTTTTGCTCACTTGCTCTAATATAACAAAGAATAATACATTAATCACATATGAAAAGTACATCAATCACATTTGAAAAGAAGAGGAAAAATAATTCCCTACATTGACTATAAACATTGTGCAAATTATATTATGTTCCTAGGACTTGTGCTCCTACAAAAATATGTGCAAATCATTAAAAATATATGTTTACTTATTTTAATTTTATAATTTATTTTTTATACTTGGACATTTTCCTTGACTTATATAGACAAATCATTTAAAATACATCTATACTTTGGTTAACTTATATGTGTAAATCATTTAACCAAGGAGACTATTGCCAACAATAAAGATAATAATAAAAGAAATACTAGACCGTTAACTTATGGCGGGAAAAACCGTTAAAGATAACAGAATTACCTAACCACCGCAAAGCGTGTTGGAGAAGACTCATCATGACCACGTCATCATTCGTAAGCCTATCAAAAATTAATTTAACTGTTTATTAATTTTACCTCTCCGCATTTATTTTCTGCAATTTCTTTTAGGGTTTTGAATTATTGGATTAAATTTAATTACACCGTTAATTTTTTAGTAAATTAGGGTTTTAGTCGCTTACTCGATTATCGAATATTTATGTGGAATTAAGGAATTAGGGTTTGTTCGATTAGTATTATATTATTTGGCAATGTGATTGAACATAGTGTGTGAGATTAGGTAATTTGTTAGAAATGATTGAATTTTTGCATAGTTGAGTGTGATATGGAATGAATTGTTCCATGTAGCGCGAAAAGACGACATTTTTGTTGCGTAATTTCACTGGAGTTGTAGCTGGTCTAGAAATAATTGCTATTATGTAGCTCAAGAAGACGACATTTTGTTGCGTAATTTTACTGATGTTCTAGGATAATCGGCCAAATGGTTTGATCTTAGCGAGTTTTTCTGTTTTAAAGTCGATTCCCTTAGCCGGAACCTAGGTGGTGGTTGAGGCTGTTACTTTTGGTAGAATATGTGGTGATTGACGGTAGTGTATGAGATCAGCTAATCTATTAGAATTGATGGAATTTTTGCGTAATTGATTGTGATGTGGAATGAATGCTTCAATGTAGCGCGAAAACAAGACATTTTGATTGCATAATTTTACTGAAATGTGGCTATTCTAGTATAATAGTCCACTGGCTTTGATGGGAGCGATTTACGGTGTTTTTAGTCACTTCCGTTACCTGGAATCGAAATGGTGGCTGAGGCTGTCACTTATTTAGGAAGTGCTTCAGAAGGTTACTAATTTTGGTTATAATGATCTAAGGACATATTTCAGTGTACGTCGCTGTCATCTAGAGGAGGTAGAAGGGGTTTGAAAGTAATTTTTTCAACGGCATATCGTACAGCGTAGCCGCTGCTGATGTAAATATTGCTAACACTCAACATTCTCACATGTAGTCACCACTCATGTGCCCATCTGTTTATATGTATAGTTGGGGATGCTGATTTGTTAACTCCGAAAAACTGGCTCCGAATGTCATGACTCAATATATGCTGATAAATCTGTTTTGCAATTCAATTGGTGGTATTGAGCTCCTGAGATAATTTGGTAGTATTGTATGTTTACGCCATCAGGAAGTTTTCTACTTCAGCTCCCACAGTCCTGATCCATGTGATTAGAGATGCCATTTTTTGTGCTGAGTGATTATTAAAAATTCTGTAGACACATCCAATTAGGTTATACCATTACAACTTCAAGAGTCAATGTGCAGTTAAGTACGTTCTCTGAAATTCAAGGTACCTTAAAATATATATCCAAATTTGATGTTAAGTTGCACAATATACCCAACCACAGGGTACCTTTGTGGAATCTTTTTGCATTACTTGAATGTAACTACCTAAACTTTTGAAAACAAATTTTCACATTTCTGGGGCAGAAACATTGTAGCGGAAACACTACTGGACAACCATTAAATCCCAATCTTGTAGGATTTTGATAATTTTTCTGGATCTTAACCGTGTTAGATCTCATATTGGACCATTTATAGCTGCGGTGACTCTCCTTTCCCTCTCTTTAAAGTCGTCCATGGCATCACAAGTCACTTTTTTTGGGTGGCTGAGGCAGGAGGAGTGGGGGGTGGGAGGGGGGGGGTGTTCGTAGGAGGTAGGTGAGGTTCCATTTATGGTCAGAGGAATCAGCGAAGCCAGATTATAGAATCGTGCAAGGTGTGACCTTCCGTTGTAAGGTGAAAAGAAATAATAGGCTTGATAAGGACACGGTTGCATCTAGTTGGGGTTGCAGAACACACTTATTTTGCTTCACTTTGAATCATTTCCAAAACATGAAATGTACATCTTTTTGTGCTGTATTGTCAAATGAAGGTTACCTTTCCCTTGTATTGAAAGTTATGCTATCTTTTTTGCCTTTTCGTGATGAAATACAAAGAGCTTAGAGTCAAGACAAATACTAGACATTGGACTTTCAAATTGTTAAGTTGTGTTTGCTGATTTTGATTGTTGCTGTAATTTGGTATCTCCACTCCCTCCTTATTGTGTTCTTCTTCACATACAAACATAATATTGGTTTATCTGAATTACCGATTTCCTTTTTATATTTAGCATGTTCTATAATACCTTCACCATAAGATTGTTTTATAGGATCTTCTTTATACTAATGGGTCTGATATTGTTTATATTAGTCAGAGTTTATTTCTTAATGACATCCAATGAAACCATACTCTAGTTCCCCGGTATGGAGTAAATAGCTATCTAGTGTTTGGAGTTGTATCTATTATTTGAATTCATTTTTCTACAAGCTGAAAAAGCAAGGATGTTTACTAGTAATCTATTGTGATTGGAGTTTTACCTTTGCGGTATCACTCTGGCTTCTTTATGTGCATAATCTTGCATCGGTTCTTGATTATCCTCTGAAGTACAGTTTACCCATTGAACAGTGCTGGCGAACATCTTCTGACATGGTTGACCTCTCGATCAGTTTAGAAATGTGTGCTTCTAATTGTTTTCATAATGTTGAAGGAGGCGTAGAAGTAGAAGATGACAGGCCAGGTTCGCTGGTTTATTGTTTGATGTTCTTAATCCTTAGCATAACTTTGTCGACTACTGTTGTATGTATTCTCTCCAGCTGTTTGCTAACTGTACATGTCTTCATGTCTTGGCAATCAACAAAGGTTTCTACACTAGAGTTTATTGTACCTTGAAATGCTTTCTCCTTATCAAGTTTAAATACTTACTTTGTCAAGTTAGTGAATATTTCTATTAAGTTAAAGAACCAGTAGCTTAAAGCAAGAAAAATGCAAACTCACATCCTGATGTTTGGCTCTCAAAGTGCAGGTAGCGATATTGATAGATAAACTGCACTTTATCAGAGCATTGTTTTAAGGTGGTCAATCAGATTATACGAACCTTGTGGAACTTCTTGTTGCCTACACCTGTAAAAATGCACCCAAGGAGAGATTATGAAGCGGTCTAAGAAGAAATATGCAAGGGCAGAAAGGTTTAATGGTTTTTAAATTTTTTTTCATCTCTCTTCCAAAGCGTAGCAGCTAACTGGATGTTGGCGAGAATGCAGGGCCAAGTGCTTAATACAAGGTGCATTTTTACTCCCTTAATTTTTCACTAGCGGTGCATTTGGCCATTTTACTCTAGTTAAATAGTCGTTTGGTGCAGTGTAAGAATTCTTACTTCCCATGAAGTTGTATTTCACATGAAATTCTGATTCCTAGGAAATGCTACTTTATTTGATCGAACAGAACTTCCACTTGCTTAGTGAGGACTAAGTAAGCAACTTACGTCACTTTGTTGGAATTAGAACTTATTAAGTAGCAATTCCTGCATTTTTGTTCACCAAACAACTCCACTATCTGGCACTTCCCAGGAATTTATGGTTCTGGTTTTGCTATATGCAAACAGCGAACTATTAGTCTGTACTACTGTAGCTGTTTTCTTTCTTCTCCTTCTTTGTTGCAGCATTGATGATCATTTAATTAACTGTATGATACATGATGTGGTGAATTATAGAAGTGAGGAATCTCGGCTAATACCCATTAGTAGTAATAGTAAAAGTTGGTGGTTTCACTTGGACCGATAATAATGAACCCAAGAGTGCTTCTACTACTTAGTGTGAACTCTCCCAAGAGGAAGAACAATATACAAAAATTGAGCGTTATCTGTTCAAGATGGCAAGGGGGAGATTGGTATAATTGTATTTTTGCCATGCCTGACTCTTCAGATGGACCTGATTGTTCTCCATGCTGACTCTCTGGTAAGAGATATGTATTTAGTATAATGCTGGTTCTAATGAAAGTGGATATTTTGGTTGACTGATAATAAATGATAATAGAACAAACTTTCTGTTTTTGACTAAAGACAACTTAAACATAAGCTAGGATGGTGTGCCTATCAGGATATCATATAAAGCAACCTTACTGACAGCTTACTTTTAAATTGAGTTGCCTATACTATTAGGAGTATATTAGCATTCAAAATTTCAGATTGAGGGCAAATTATTTGACAGTAGGGTTCCCACACAACCTGTCCCCGCTATATATATTTTTATGGACTTGCAACTTCTGTGCTGATTTTGCCTTGGTGGTAGTGCTGAGCTGTGGAGCTGTGCTGCATAACCAAGCGTAACGAAATTGAATGCTCGGTCATTAAGTTGCTTTGCTCTTTGGGGGCATTGGTGGAATTTGGGGTGCTACTGACCGAATATTGTACTTTATGGTTAGATATCCTGTGCCATGTTCAGAAATAGAAGTTTCTATATGTGATTCTCTGCCTTTGACTTGATTGGAAGAGCCCACGTCTGAACTGACTGTATGTGATCACTACTTTAAATGACTTGAGAGCGCCTATAAAATAAAAATCCTTCTGGAAATTTTGGGAGGCTGGTGGACATAAGCATAAACGTAACGAAGTTGACGATGCTCAAAGCCTAATTTGAGCAGTATCTTTTTCTCATTAATCTTGCAGTTGGATGATTAAGTGCTTCTATATGATAATGCCTTGTTTTGTAAGATATAAAATTTACATCACTTGAAACAAGACAATGCCATGCACATGTCTTGCAGATATTCCACTTGTTTAGTAATCAATACTCAAGTCTCTTATTCCCATATGTTCTATCGATATTGAGAAGCTCCCACCATTTTCATGGGATTGTCGATAGGGATACTTTTATTTAAGTATCATCAGAGTCTTTGCAAACCTGATTGTTGATTAGTAATTACGACTGATACCCACATTCAAATCTTAGTTAACTCCTTTGTTGGTGTTTCATTGTATGAGCTAATATTTAATAAAGCTATCGTTTTCTCTAAGTTGCTGTGTCTTGGAAGCTGTGGATATCTGTACTTTAACTGATGACGTGGCCACACAACTGTACACGGGTAGGTCACGTGCTACTCGACATTATGCTCGAATGTAGAGTACCACAATTCTTGACCGGTAATCAAGACGCCGAAATGGTTGCTTCACCTTATGCTAATATTTGTTATATGCTTGAAGCACATGCATGGCCGTTGCTGCAGATCTTTTTTAACCTGGAATTGTGCAGAAATCCATAGGTTAGCAGTACAGAACTGCATTGATTTGTCCCAATTTGATCAAATAATGATTGCAACACTTTCTCCTAGTTGTGTTGATCTCCTGGCAGTCCATAGTTATTTCAATTCTTCTGGTTTAGCTCAATCTAGTGAGAGAAGGCCTTTTTCTTTACATTGTTTTCCTTCCATGTTGTATATGAAAATGATTTGCCTCTGATTTTCAGTTTGTAACTATGATCTAGAGCTATCTCAATGAAGGATCTGGATTAATATTAAGTTGATGTATTCCTTGTAGTTGTGAATTATTTCTTGGACGTGACATTCGTTTGCACCTCTCAAACAGGTTCTGTTCTGTTCACAAGGTAACGCATGGTGTTATACTGCTAATGACATCTCTTGAAACTAAGCAAGCAACACACAACACATTTATGACCTGGAAATATCCTGCGTAATCTTTTGGGAAAATGTGGTATTCTATTCATTGTGATTGCTGCTTTACTAGTTGCTGTGGAGATGTAGCACCATAATAACCAGCACCAGCAGGATATTGATTTCATGAAGTTGATTACTGATTTATCATCCCTGTGACATTGTACAGGAATCAGATTTTACCTTATTGAGATCATTTTGCAGGACAAAAGGTTTCCATACATCATTGTCATAAAATAAAGCTTGTAATTCTGTTATGCAGCGTCTGGTTAGTGGTATTAGTTGCCTCTGGTTCTTGACATAACCTTTGCTCGTTTTAATTCGATAAAGAAGTCTTCTGCTTACTGGTATAAGGTCTCATGTAAATTCAAGGAAAATGTATTTGACATCTATTTTGTGATGGTCAATATCAACAAAGAAACCAGGAGCCGAGTACCTGACTCGTGTAGGTTGGGTTAGCTCATGATGGGTCTAGCTTGGTTGAAGTCCTTATTCAAGCCAGAAAAGAAAAAGAAGAAGAAAGAAAGAAAGGGAGAGCTAAATGTTGGATGCTCACAGTGTCACAAACTCACAGGTTAGCAGTTAGGCAAACAAATAGAACTTTTATGCTTGCATTGCTATATCTGATTTTGTATGTACTCGTACTTGTATATGAACGTTATTGCAAACAAGAGTATCTCAAGTAGTTGGAGTTTTTTCAACCCGATCCGGGGAATGTGACTCTTATCTGCGACATATTGTGCTACTTTCACTCACACAAAAAAACTGTCTTTAATTAATCTAAATAATATGTGTTAGATGTGTCTTCATAGGTAACATGACTTCGAGTCCTGATATAGGTGCTAGAGGCAAATTTCTTTTCCAATTTAATTGATTTGTCTTAATAATCGAAAAGAGACTATCAACTAAAGGGAAAAAAATTTGGGTTCTTTGCATGGCTAGCACGTAGCTTTTCGATCTACTAAGATCAAGTCTCAACATTTATTCCATTACTAAGTGAAGACTAAGATCAGCAGTATATTATGCTATGCACTAGTTTTAATAGGTTGAAGAAAAAATAATATAGCAACATACTAGGCATATAGGGGAGCCCTAGTCTAACCCTAACCTTAAAATAGGTTTGACACCAGCTGGTGCTGTAATGGTAAACAACAGCAGAAGATCAAGTCAGAATTCTTAAAGCTAACAGACAGAGTTTCTTCTTATACTTTCACCTTTTTGCCTTTTTGATGTGCCTTAGCCTCATTTCGAGGCGACACGAGCACTTCCCCGGCGTTTCCTCCCACCAACCCACACCTCTCTTCCTCTGGATTCTCGTGGACCATCTTTCCGTTGATGCCCTCGTATGTTTACAACAAATTCAAAGCTGTCCCTCCATTGCACCAAGTTCCGATAGGCTATAAAGTTGAAAATATTACCATGGTATATCTTCATTAAAAATAGACCCCAAAGTAGACATGAACCGTGTATTATAAGCGATTGTATTGTCCTCCAAGTTGGAATATTCATCTAGGAAGTCTAAGGTGGAGTTTGCAAAGTTGTGCTCAAGCATAAGTTTGTGTTATGCATCAAATCACGTAACACTATCATCTTGCTTCGTTAGAAGTAGGCTCAATTTTTTCAGAGCCAATTAGGGAGACATATTCATCTTAGTATGAAACCAACTTTGAAATCGAGAAATAACCACTTACTAATCATGATGCTATCTTAAAATTTTCAAACAGCTACTACTACAACACTATAAATAATCCACAATTGTCATTTTGGTCAAGCTTAATTCTATTTATGCATGAAGGGAACTAGTTGTAACTAACAATGACAATGTGACATAAATGGTTTATAAGGTACTACATATTAGTTTTTTGGTTGACTAACTTCCTAATACAATATCAATGGTAATTATAAATATGATGTACAGCCATGATGATCATAACCACATTAACTTGAAAGTCATAGATATTTAAGGCAACATGACTATCTTTACTTCCTAATACATGAACGTTAGCTCGCCACTGTTTTTAATCCTTCTTTTTCGTTTTTTTTTAATCAATGTATTATATTGTGCTTTGTGGCTCATATGAACCGATAATCGCCAAGATGATGAAACTAACTTTGTAGCTAGTAAGAAATGAATATTTCAATCCTCAATCCGGCCTCATCATATGCAACGTATACCTCATTTCATTAACCTTATTATCGCAATGAGGTGGGGTGTTATGCATCAAATGAGTGTGCCAAACAAGATTTTAAGAGTTACTCATTACTTTCCATATCATGTGATTTGTTAGTACTTACTATTCATAAATTCCATATATAGGCTTCGCTAATATGTATTTGATCAAGTTTATAGGGGAAGTTCCATAGTTTTTATTTCAGAAGTCCCAAGTCTTAATTTGCAAATCATCATGTAACTTCTCAGAGGGAAAAAGTCTCAAATTTCATATATACTCTTCACTAGTCGGTAGTCATACATAACCCAATGGCCCTATCAAAAAAATCTCAGGTGACATCTTTAAAAAAGTTACTCCAAGCATGCATTGACCATGGTAATGGCTGTGGTCAAAGTGCAGTAGTTTCTTGCAATTTGACAGAGATCAAAGCAGATCATTGGCGGGCATGGGTTGCAGAAGACCAAGCTCTTCCAAGCTGTTTAACTGCCACGTGTCACCAAGTTTTATGACTGTTGTTTTCTCCCTCTACAAGGGACTACGTATTAATTATTTGTAAATTTAAATTGTGGATGAGAGTACAAGTTTAGGGGGGAAAAACATTAAAACGTCAAAGGGCTAGGACTTTTGATTTAATGGTCGTTAGACTGCAATTTTATCACTCCACAATTTCCCAAAACCACATAGATAGAGAGAGAGAGAGAGAGAAATTAGAGGGGATGAATATTGAATACTAAGTCCATCTAATATCTAAGTTTGGCTTCATTCTTCTCATCTTAATATATTGGACTACCCTTGTAACTATTTAAGTACTAGTATAAGTTACTGAGATATATATAATGTCTAAGAAATGAGAGTGATTTTTCTTGTGGTTTCTTCTTCTGAATGGTAGCAAAAGAGGCACTAAGAGAGCGCGATAGAAGGGGAATGTTGCCTCCCCAAAGAGGTGCAAATCAGTCAAAGAACACTTCCCTTTTTATAATATACAATTGCATGCTTCTTTCACCAAGAATTTGGCGATAACTGTGCATTTCAGAGCAGAGAGACAGAGAAGCTGGCAGGTGCATGCTATAATATTCAGTTTTACTATAAGCTTTTTTTGTTCTTATTCTTTTAGTGATTTCTTTTTTCTCTTTATGTCGACAATGTAACTCATTAATCTAATAACTAAATACTTTTGCAAGTGTTCATTTAGATCCATTGATGATTTTAGGAGTAATATATGATTGTAAGTACGTAGTTCTTATATCTTTTTTATACAAGTCTTGAAACTTCAATGACGTTACTAGTTAACTAGCGATAAGGGATATAGTTGCTTGATTATTAAATCTCTTGAAAAGTTGCTCGATCATGATAGGACACATAATTTTTTTTAGTTTAAGGGAGGACAAATGTGTTTATAATCCTACTCTAAATAACTTCCATATCTAATATGCATGAAATTAAACACGCGTCAGTAAAATTATTTACAATTTCACACTTTTGATTACAAGTGCATTTCTTGTACTAGAAGGCATCAAATATACTGTATAATTCTTCATGTCTGGGGTTTCTGACCTTGTTTGCAATTTAACACTACAAGCGTACTTTTATCAGAAAATAGAACATTGGCCACATAGTGTTACGGTGCGTTGAAGTATCATCTGTACTATTATTTGAAAAAAAATAAAACTAACTTGTAATGCAATTATGCAAACATCATATCCCTTTACTCATCATGCATGAATACGTGGACTGACAGGTAGACTCAAAAACTAGTAAAATAAGCCTCTTAGAAATATGTCAGGATTCTGACACGGATATTCAGAATCAGCCATCAACCCTCAAACCATGGGTTCCTTTCTCTGATTGCGGCAGTTTATACCATTGAGATTAATTATATGGAGGGATTCTTGCATGCATGTATTGTTTTTTCTGACGAAAAGGGTTGTCTGAGTATTAAGAAAGGTTTTGTGAGCAGATTTAGCAAGCTGATGCTTATGTAAAGTGTCTTTCCTACTTATTAGGTATTCTACTTATGGAAAGCAAACTGTGTTTTTTTTCTCAGAGAATTTCTGAAGCTCAAAAAACCAGAATGATAGAAATCGGGGATAAAAGAAAAAATTAGAGTTTTGTACTTTGGAACTGAACAAGCTAGCTAGACTAATGAGGCTGTAACATATGGTATGGTACAATATATATGTCTAAGACTTTTTAGGGTATACTTCGTATTTTACAGTATGTGGTTAAGGAGGATATCGGACCTACTTGTGGTTGTAGGAGACATGCATGCATTGGATTCTTAGTAAGAGTAATTAACTGATATAATACTCTTCTGATTAGTAGTAAAATACTAGTTATTCATTAATCAGGTTATACCTTTGACGATCTCGGATTTCGATTAGGCAGTCAACAGATTTCCAACTTGGGGAAACCAAAACGAAATTCTTTGAACTTTCTTAAAATCTCACTTTGAATCCAATTCTATATACATCCAATTATATTCTATTCTTTATTTTTTAATGTAGTATTGTCATTTTGTTTAAAGGGGAACAAAGCAACGTAATTATTATTTTGAATAAAGAGTAAATCTTACTCCTTTTTGCAGTCCTTTCAATATTTAATATGTCGGAGTTTAAATTTATTGTAAACTATTTAAGTGTCCGTACACACACATCTTAACCCATGCAAAGCACTCGGGGATCTACAATTTTGGCATTCGGTGTAGGTGCCTATCCAAGAGATCCTAATGGTTATGTGCATATGGTCCCTAGTTAGATACAGTAGGCAAGCTATAACACTTCCTGCTTTTGAGAAAACATTTCCGAAGAAACAAAAATATTCATCATAACTTGACATATATGATTAAGCCTGAAAATTGTGAAACCTGATCTTTTCAAATTCTACAAGCAACTTATTAACTCTTGAATAACTAGACAAAACGAAGTAATATATTAACCAGTGACCAATCAAGTATGCTATCGACTAACAATTCCATTGACTTTATAACTACTAATGTACTAATGTTACTGTTAATTTTGGTTTATTGGTTAGTTGTATGTGCAAATTTGCTACTCCCCTGTTCATGTGATATGTTCGCATTTGTAAGTAGTATGTGAGGAGGATTTCAAATAAAGCTAAATTCCTCATTGGAAAAGAGAGAATTTTTTTCTCTCATTTACCACAATTCATGAGATAAGCCTAAACACCATATTGCAAGTATCATTTAATTTCTTAAAGGATCACTAGAAATTAAAGAATAAAAACAAATCTTTTGTTGCACAGATCAGAGGTTTAAATAAAATAATAATCCTTACTACATCGTACTTGTATCTTTTCTGATATGTGGTGAAACTAGAAGATCTAACCAAAAAAAACAAGGACTGATCTTTTGGGCGTGAAGGTCGGTTACTTTGCGTAGACAGTTGTTGAGATAGGGCAATATAGCGAAAGAGAGAAGGGGTGGGAAGGGGGGAGGGGGGAGGTTTTGTAGAGTGTGGGAATGCTGGGCTTTGGGGGGTCATTTATTACACACAACGAGGTCGAGAGTTCCAACACTTCATCAAGTGGCTTATTCTAATCCTAGTTAGCTATGAGGAAGAGAGGTCTTTAAAAAATTGATTTACTAAATATCTTGTATGAGGTTGATCATGGACCTAGCTAGTCTTGTTGAATATTATTAATCATGTTTCTAAGTTATAGGACTATGTAAGTACTTTTCTTTGAAGTTATAATTAAGTAGAAAATCACTCTTCGCAATATTATTGTCTTACAAATTGAAAATAAGGGATAACTTTGATAATTAGAGTTTCATTACCCCGATTATAAATTTGAGGGTTTGATTCTGATAGGTAACTTTAAGGGCTCTCATCGGACCAAAAAAATATTGTCTTGCACATAATGAACCATGTAATCATGTATGCTGAACTGATCTTTTACAAGCATTCTAGAATGATGAAATGCCAATGGAAAATTTTGCATGATGTTGGCCTTAAAAAGAACTAGAAAATGACAGTGTCAAGTAGCAAATTTAGATAGGATTTCCTGTGTCTTCTGATCGATGGAAAGAGTTGGCGTTTTGCAGTTGGAATTGCAGGTTTGTCTTAGTACAAAAAGAGTCTGAGGTGGAACTAAACATTCACCAGCAAGACACGAGTGTGTATGTCTCGGATATTATATTTGATAACTTTTGGATATATATAGATTTACTTTTATGATCACACCCCTACTTAAAGAGAGAGATCAGAGCTTTGGAATGTGGAGTAGAATTCAGAACTTAGACCAGCAAAAAACAAAGAAAAGAGGACTGCTACTACTACTACTACAACCATTGGTATTGGTAAAAACTAAGAACTCTAGCTCTCCTCTCCAAAACCCTCTTGTTCTTGAAACTTATGAACTCTTTAATTAGATCTTCTATGGATATATGTGTTGGTCTCACTCTCAAGCATATTAAGTAGTAGCATGCATCTCTCTCAACATTTCTCTTTTCCTCCTCTCCCCTCCTCCCTCTCCCTTTTACCTGTGTTTGGGAGTGAGTGAGAGGAGGATTTCATAGTTTCATTGCAAGCCCTAGTTTTGTTTTGGTAGTAAATCTTTGAAGCTTACCTTTTCATCTTGTATTATATACTATATCTATATATGTTTCAAGATGGTTGATCTCATTTGTTTCAGGTGTTTTTTGTGATGCAGGAAGATCTTGCTGATGATTAAGCTGAACTAGCTAGTAGTTAATTTAATCAGTGAGAATCCGTACAACTACATAGTGAAGTAGTGCAAAAAATGGGCTCAATGAACTCAAACAACTGGCTATCTTTCCCTCTTTCTCCTACCCATTCTTCTCTTCCATCTCATCTTCAAACCAATGATTCACAACCTCATCATCAGTTCTCCTTAGGACTCAACGACCACATGGACAACCCCTTCGGCCATGCTCAAGGTATACTATCATTTGCTAAGATTTTATGCAAGATTTAGATTGGTACACCAGATGCTACATGACATATGTACAACATTCTGTTTTTCTTATCTATGTACAAATAATAACTAATATTACTGTCACAGAATGGAACTTGATCAACACTCATGGCAGCGATGAAGTCCCTAAGATTGCTGATTTTCTTGGGGTAGGAAAGTCGGAGAGCCATCACTCATCTGATCTTACAGCCTTCAATGACATTAGCCAAACTGGGAGTGAATCAGATTATCTCTTCTCTGGTAACAGTCTACTAGCAGTTCAAAACACTGTGGCTGCAGCAACAAGTAATAGTAGTGATTGCTATGAATTTCAAGAGAACTCAAATAGCCTGCAATCACTAACACTATCCATGGGGAGCAGCGGGAAACAGCAGGCTTCAAGTACTAATTGTGAGAGTGGTGATAATACTAGCACTGCCAGTGGAGCTGCCTCGACTGCTGCCACTGTCACGACCGCGATCACTCCGGTTGTTGAAGCTACCCCAAGGAGGACCTTGGATACATTTGGGCAAAGAACTTCTATCTATAGGGGTGTTACGAGGTAATTTAAGCTAATTCACCCTAATCAATATATGGTTTGAATAATAAGCATTGCCTATTTACTTTATGTATAGATCATATTATCTTCTTGCTAAGTTTACTTTATGTTTGGTGCAGGCATAGATGGACAGGAAGGTATGAAGCTCATCTTTGGGATAACAGTTGCAGAAGAGAAGGACAGTCAAGAAAGGGTCGTCAAGGTGGCATTACATTTCTTTCTGTAACAAAATTTTATGTTTTTCTGGATTATGTTGCGCTAGCCTTTATATATTTACTACTACTGACTACTGTTTTTTGTGACCGTGCATGTTGGACTATTTGTCTTATTCCCTGCAGTGTATCTTGGTAAGTAGAGATTATTACAAACCCCTTTACTCTATTCTCTTATAATGCAGCTGGATGTGACCTAACTAACTATGCTTGGTGACAATTTTGATACTGATAACAGGAGGGTATGATAAGGAAGAGAAGGCTGCTAGGGCGTATGATATGGCTGCAATCAAGTACTGGGGAACTTCAACTACAACTAACTTTCCAGTTGAGTATAATTTCTTCCATTTTTCTTGCTCTTAGTTGTTGTTTGCACCAGTGAAATCCCATGTGTTTACACTTTCTGGTCGTGATGATGATAATTATGATAGATAAGCAACTATGAGAAAGAAGTAGAAGACATGAAACACATGACAAGACAAGAGTTTGTTGCAGCCATCCGAAGGTAAGTTTAAGAAAACTGATTAAGCTCCTATATTTTGCTCAAGATTTCTACTTAACCAGTGCTTCTAAATAACTCTTATCATATTATATACTGCATATTTTGATAATGCTTCAGGAAGAGCAGCGGCTTCTCTAGGGGCGCATCAATATACCGCGGTGTAACAAGGCACCACCAACATGGGAGATGGCAAGCAAGGATTGGAAGGGTGGCTGGAAACAAGGATCTCTACTTGGGAACATTCAGTAAGTAAATTAAAACATCTTTCTAGCTTGAAATTGCCATATATTTCTGTTCTCCTACTTACAACCCATCTTAACTACAAAGTGACCATTAAACATTGATCATTAACCAATTACGCAACCAATCTTAAGGCACAGAAGAGGAGGCCGCCGAAGCTTATGATATTGCAGCCATCAAGTTCAGAGGCCTCAATGCAGTTACCAATTTCGACATGAATCGGTATGATGTGAAGGCCATCCTCGAGAGCAGCACACTTCCAATAGGCGGAGGAGCAGCAAAGCGCCTGAAAGAAGCTCAAGCAATAGAATCTTCAAGGAAGCGAGAAGAAATGATTGCCCTAAGCAATAGTACCTTCCAGTATGGTAGTGGCTCAACCTCAAGTACTCGGTATGGTGCGCAACATCAAGTAACTGCGTACCCTTTACTACCTTACCATCAAGACCAATCACAACCCTTGCTAACCTTACAAAACAACCATGGACAAGAAAACAACATTTCTCTCTCAAATTACTCCCAAGAGGCACAGTTTCTTCAGCTATACCAACAGTCAAGTTACTCAAACCCTAGCGTGTACAACACTTACCTCCAAACTAACCCTGCTTTACTTCATGGGCTTATGAGCATGGGCTCAAATGCCTCAGGTGGTGTTATAGATACTAACAATAACGGGAGTTCTAGTGGAAGTTACAATGGAGGGTACATGGGTGGTGCTGGTATCAGTGGGATGGGTTCCGCCTCGACTACGAGCAATGCCGTTGGCCCTGGTGATCAAGAGCCGCTTGCATTGGTGAAGGTGGACTATGATATGCCTTCTGGTGCTGCTGGTTCAGGAAGCTATGGTGGGTGGTCAGCAGAGTCTGTCCAAGGACCAAACACAGGAGTTTTTGCTATGTGGAATGACTCATAATAAGTGATCATTTAATTGGAAGACTATGTGATAAGGAGGTATCAAAAGGGGTGTGGTTTATGCATGCATCATGCATGGAAGCATAACTTGATTACATTTTTAGTTGCTTTCATTTTACTTTTCTTGTGTTTTTAGTAACTTCTAAACAAGCGGATGGGCAGGTTCATTTTGATCAATGGTGAAAGGTTCGAGAGAGTTGATGTTTTGTGCAACGCATTCCTTTATAAGTTCTCTTATTGTTGCTCACTTGATCTCTATATCACTCAATTCCTGCCCAAGTAACACTAATGCATTGGACTATGGGAATTCTGCATGAAGAAACAAGAACATGCTTTTATGTCTATGGTTAAAGTTTTGATCTTACACCCTCTTCCCCGAAAGCCCCCTCTATAGTTAAGGTTCCAGCTCCTTTGGCTAGAATAAAGACGAACAATTAGAGGCAAATTACGTATAGAGATTTGAACTTGAGATATTGTATGAGTACCTTAATATTAACAACTAGATCACCATATATTAATGGCCCCAAAAACCAGTTTATGAATAACAGATTTTGATGAAAAAAATAGTGATCATTCATTAAATCTGACTACCACAAATTTGAGAATGCTGTATAGATATTCTTTTGTTATGTTTATACATCACTAAAATAATAATAAAACTATTACAAACTGAATAGAGAAAAGTAAGTGGTAGTCTGGTTTCCTGTGTGAATTTATAATACCTTGAAATTTCATTTCATGTTAGTTTTCTTTTCATGTGAATTAGCTAAAGTTGTTCAGTTACATACTAGAACAAATTTTTTGCAGAAATTTTCAATCACCTAAAGGTATCCATTAGGCAAGTAAATTTCACCATTTTAGGAGAATATATTTATGTAAATGATTGGGCCTCAACCATAAGGTTATTTTTGGTTGAGGTGGTGTACTTTAACATGGTATCTGAACACGATATACCTAAAGATCTCGATATCGAAAAGTAAAATATATCAGCACAAGGTATGTGGACGATCTGTGCATAATCCACACGTCAAAGGTAAAGGGCATATGTATGCAAAAAATCACTTTGGGGCCCGTTTCTGAACACGATGAAGATATGTATAATGTCTCAGCTCCTAAACATATAAAATGAAATATGAAACAAAAGAATTGTCCAAATGTACCCTTAAAGTAGCCCATACCATATTTGTTGTCACTGGTGTGCGTGTCCAGAGATAGATTTACATTGTGTTTAACGCTCGATTCGAGTTTATGCATAATGGACAAAACCGATGGTTTTGGCTATGCCTAGGCTACTTTTTGCCAATATTGTTGTTCTATTCTCCATTATATGTGTTTAGGATGTCTTCTGCCAATTTTCGTCCAAATCTATTTCGTGGCCGACACGAGGTTTTTTCGTGTGTTATAGTCCACAAAAACCGTCATTTTGGGTCGATTTTTGATTTTTCTGAAAAAGTTACAAAAATGACCAAGCATGCTCCTAGGGTGTATTTCACCATAATTGGGGCATATGACAATGTCATTCCTCCTTCTTGATAGATTTACGATGTGTTAAGCGCTCAATTCGAGCATGTGCATAATGGGCAAAACCGATGGTTTGGGCTATGCCTAGGCAACTTTTTGCAAATTTTCCAGTTCTATTCTCCATTCTGTGTCTAGGATGCCTCCGGTAAATTATCGTCCCATTCTATTTCGGAGCCGAAACGAGGTTTTTTCGTGGGTTATAGTCCACAAAAACAGTCTTTTAGGGTCGATTTTTGATTTTCCGGAAAAAGTTCAGAAATTTACCAAGCATGTTTATAGGATATATTGGAGCATAGTTGGAACATATGGCAATGCCATTTCTCCTTCATGGTAGTTTTACGGTGTGTTTAACGTTCGATTCGAGCATCTACATAATGGACAAAATCGATGGTTTGGGCTATGCCTAAGCTACTTTTTGCCAATTTTCTTGTTCCATTCTCCATTATATGTGTCTAGGATGCCTCCTGCCAATTTTCGTCCAAATCAAATTCGGGGCCGAAACGAGGTTTTTTCGTGTGTTATAGTCCACAAAAACCGTCTTTTTGGGTCTATTTTTGATTTTCCGTAAAAAGTGTCGAAAGTGACCAAACATGTTCATAGGGTGTATTGGAGCATAATCGAAGCATGTGACAATGTCATTCCTTCGTCTTCATAGTTTTACGGTGTGTTTAGCGCTCGATTCGAACATGTGCATAATGGACAAAACCGATGTTATGGGCTATGCCTAGGCTACTTTTTGTCAATTTTCTTGTTCCATTCTCCATTCTATGTGTCTAGGATGCCTCCTGCAGATTTTCGTCCAAATCTATTTCGGGGCCGAAATGAGGTTTTTTCGTGTGTTATAGTGCACAAAAACCGTCTTTTTGAGTCGATTTTTGATTTTACGGAAAAAGTTCCGAAAGTGACCAAGCATGTTAATAGAGTGTATTGGAGCATAATTGAAGCATTTGGCAATTTCATTCCTTCGTCTTGATAGTTTTACAGTGTGTTTAGCGCTCGATTCGAGCATGTGCATAATGGACAAAACCGATAGTATGAGCTATGCTTAGGCTACTTTTTATCAATTTTCCAGTTCTATTCTCCATTCTATGTGTCTAGGATGCCTCCGGTCAATTTTCGTCCGATTCTATTTCGGAGCCGAAACGAGGTTTTTCCATGAGTTATAGTCCACAAAAACCGGCTTTTTGGGTCGATTTTTGATTTTTCGAAAAACTTCCGAAACTGGCCAATCATGATCCTAGGGTAAATTGGAGCTAAATTGGAGCATATGGCAATGACATTCCTTCGACTAGATAGATTTAT
>CAAKMY010054820.1:0-24830 GCA_901111285.1 Corrigiola litoralis
CCGGCCCAGTGGCCAGCTCTAATTGTATGTATGACTATATGGTTAGTCCCTGTTATCTCCTTCTTTTTCTTATAGTATATTTTGAGGAAATATCATATCCAAGTAATGACAATGGAATTGCTATGATAATGTATATGTTTAGTTTCCACTTTATCGGAGCCCCACATCCTACTTGCTACTTCGAACATCAGATTATCTTCTTTTTAATGTGCACATGTGTAAAGTGCACCAATAAGTTTGCTTGTAGACTTTGTTAGACGACCATTCTTCCGATCATGATAATATTGAGACTTTTCTGGACGAACATAAAATGAAAAGAAAGCAATTAAAGCAAAGATAACCAGTGGCCTCTCTTTTTGCGGTGAAGGGCGTACTACGCACACAAATGTCGCATCAACTTGTAGAAATGGCCAACCTCAGTACAATCTGTGGTGTCCCAAACGCAGTGGTTAGCTGCAATTAACGGACACACCAAATTAATGCCTTGTCCACTGACCACTACTCTCCTTCGTTGCATCCTTTTCATCCTTTGGATGACCTTTATGGGCTTTATCTCAATACCATTTTCTGAGGGGACAGTTTTCTTGAATCTTTACAGAAGAACTCTACGGTCATATTCATCAGGTACTGGGAGCAAAGCTGCAACTGCAGATCTAATAAACAGTAATACCAACACTGCTATGCATCAAGACAAAGGTGCAGGTGTATATGGAATTTCATCCTTACAGTCGAAGAGCAAAGTCATAAATAGAAAATGTCAGACGCCTTAAATATACCAATATTTATGTATGTACAACACAGTCCGTCCTAAGTGACTAAGTGTTCGATGAACCACGACGTAAAGCTAGCACTTGACATATTTCATTTTTCTTGGTCGAGCTAAAGACCCATTAAAGATAGACTTAATGCGCGCTAAACTACCTATATAGACTTGAAGACGTAGAAATTAACATATAGAGAGATTACAAAGGAAGAAGAGGAACCTGGCCAAAGTCACAATTATTTTGGCTAAAATGTGAACTAATACTATCACTTTGGCTCAACTCCGGACCACAACCTTCACACATAGACATGTGAGCATGATCACTTATTATTGCACCAGTCACAGCACTTCCGGAACCACTATAAACATCATTTACTACTCCTAAGGGCGGAGTAGTAGGAACATGGGAAGCAGCGTACCGAGCCAGACGAGCCCGAGCCACGGCAAGATCATGCTGGAGTTCGATCATTCTCCTCTGGAGCAAGGCAATGGCACCTATGGAGCCATAGACAGGATCACGAAGTCGAGCCTCAGCCTCATAGGTTAGAGAATTCACTGTATCCTCGCGGTGCTCTTCAGGGACTTCATTGAGAATCTTGCTTACATTGCTGGCTCCAAACACTTTATGAACCTTGGCGAACTTCTTAGGCTCGTCGGCTTGGAAGTATGGTGCAAATATGCAGTTGGGTTGGCACCTTCGCTTGAGTAGCTTACAGGCTGCGCAGGAGGAACTAGACCGGGGTTCGTTGCCCTTTGTTTTCATGGTTTGCTCGATCACCTTCATTAGAGAGAGTCAGCAACCCACACACCCTAGGCCGAGCTAGCGTGTAGCTAGCATTAAGCTAAGCAACAACATCCGTTCTTCCTAGTAGCCTATATATATGTGGCTATTGTGGCTGTTGTGTCTGCTTTTGTGAGAGATCTTTTCTCCATGTTCTTTTCACATTAACTCTTCATGGATTGGGACATGTGATACAAACTAATTGACTTGTATAAGTGATAGATCACTCCGTCATTAGGACTTAATAATACTAATAATTTATTTCACTTATTATGATCTCGAGGTAAGAAAAAGAACTAGTTTAAGTGATTAGAATTCTCTTATCCCAAATTATAAGGTTGGAGGTTCGATTTTTATCAGCGACTTTGTGCGCATATTTAAGACAAAAAAAATAAAAAAAATATTGAGGCACAAATTTTAGATAGTTTAGTCGGTAAGTTCCTTGTAAGTTTTGTGTCAAAACTATCGTTTCGAAACATAGTCCTTTATGGCTCCCTTTGAAAAAGATAATATTGAATCCTAGCTTGAGGTAGGTAGAGTTTAAAATTATCCCTCATCTTTCCGACGTGTGAAATTTACGATGCCAAAAAATGCAATAATCTTTCCTAAAGACTCAAACAATTATATGACCTTGATAGTTTGAAAGGTAAACCATATTATTATGTTCATATTACAATATAATCGATGAATGAACCTCAATATTCAACGTAGACATTTAATTGAGTTGATATTTTCATATAATATCAGAGTAGGATAAAACAAAAGATCACAAGTTCGAAACACGAGAGCCCCTTTCCCAAAAAAATGGAATATCTCACCATAAGGTATATGTGGAGGGTATGTGTATCATCCACGCTTCTAGCCCAAAGGACATTTGTGAGGAGGAGTATTAGAATATGAAATGATTAGGCTAGTTTTAACCATCGTCTTAGACTTTTGATTAAGTTGGTCCTTTACGAAATGTGTTGTGTAAAAAAGAAAAATTACGCTTTTCATCACCCCCGCATTCAACCTCAATTGACCTTAGAAATGTTCCGATAAGTTTGAGGAAATACCAATGAGTGTTTTTAAATGGTTAATATTGACACTTTTCAACCTGCAATTACTTACAAGGTGTAGTACCATGCTTGATGAGTTATGTTATTTAGCTGTAATAGTCAACATAATCCTTTGCTTTCGCCCCCCATTCGTAAACCAGCTGTTTTTCGGACATGCTATTAATACTTTCATCTAAAGATTAAGGTTAACTCAATAATTGAGAATTCAACTTATCTGAAAGTTGGCCCAAATTCGAATATCATACTAATAGTTGGTTCTCTTTATTTGTGAAAAAGGGGACTGAAGCCCACAAACACCGTGTCCTTTCTATATACTGTAGGACGAACATAAAAGCAGTGTGGAAGAGAAATATATCAGCGTTCTTATAATCCTGTTTCATGTTTCTAGCACACTGGCCCATTAGCTCAGTTGGTTAGAGCGTGGTGCTAATAACGCCAAGGTCGCAGGTTCGAGACCTGCATGGGCCAATTTTTGTTTTTTATAAACTAGCCTTTCGCTGGTGGATCACAGTCCCACAGATAGGAAGTTGGCTACTTATGGACCAGCTTGTATTTAGCTTGGGGAAAAGGTAGGTAGGACATGGCATACCATTTTCAGCTTGCGTAGTCTCACTGGGAAGTGGATTGGGACATGATAGTTCATCAACAAGGGATGTAGATAACACTCATTTGATTTGCACAAACGAATTGACACGACATGATAAGTGCAGTATTTCTTTGGCCTATTTACTTGATATGAATGATAAAGCAAGTGCTTCTTACCTAGGGTCTAGGATATAGGCATATAGCTAACAATGAATGCGAGTGTGCATTTGGTTGCGCATAACTAGTTAAATGGACAACCTAAAGTGACTATGATAGTGTTTTTTGAGGTGGATAGGGAGGACCCTTATCAATTTGGGCCATCTAAGACGGATCTTGTGTACGCAACGAGCCATGCTCTTTGAAGAAAGGAGGGAATCCTTCCTCCCAATAAGCGCTAGTGAGGTTTGAATTTGGAACCTTAAGGTCTTTAAGTACAACACCTAACCACGAGATCAAGTCTTACTTTATAATTAGGGTGGTGTGTGTATGGTGATCGACAAAAGTACCTTCATAATTTGTTTTCGTTGTTGTCATGTGCTCAACTTTTCTTCCTACGATCCATGGTTGTTTCTCTTGTGTGCATTGTTGTTATCTTTTTTGATCTTTTGGCAACGTAATTATTAGGGTTTTACACCAAACAATTGGGGTTTGATGGAGAAATTATTATCCCATAGCTGCCCAGGGCACAACAGTAATTTCGCTTGTAAAAGTTAGGATAAATCCGTGGAAAAATAGGACTTCAATACATTTCAATAAATTATGGCATTCTGCATTAATCATACTATAAGCAATATATTAGAGGATCTACAGACCTATAAAATAAAATAACATGTGGCAATCAAAAGCTACCCAGCCAACCAATTCGCTCCAAGAGTCAAGGGAAAATTTAGCTGCAAACCCGCGCGTAGCACATTTCTAGAACTGAAGGATGATTAAAAATCAAGATATAGAGCACAACCAAGAGCTGTAACAGCATTGGTGGGTCTCTTGCGAGAAGACACCATGCTGCGAAAGTACTCGCTAATTTGACAATTATAATTCTGATAAGAGAAATAGTGCTTGACGAGGCAGTACCTTTGCTTGTAGAACAGTTGAACGATAAAAAAAAGCAGGAAAACAAGATGATGCCTTGGCACTGCTTCCCTTGTTCTGAGCATGGTCTGGAGGATATCAGGAACAGTACAATCTTGCTACTTTGTTGTTTGATACCTTATATTAGAATCACCAATAGGTAAGATAATTCAGTCACTCTTCTTCTGGCCCTGAGCAAAGACACAGGAGAGTCGATGTTGTGAATCCACAAAGCTTTCCCTTACTCGGCAGGCTCAAAGCTTTCCCTTACTCGGCGCTGGGATAAGCTCAAACGTAATCTGGTTCACTGCTGAGCTTTCTCATTAGATGTTGCTCCAGTGTGGCACTCCTGCATACATGGAACTTCACAATTTTGAATTGCAAAATGTGTTATGCTTTGCTGTAAATTTGAACTAGTTAACTGTATCAATTCTAATTTCTGAAAACAGCTGAAAGGCAATATGAAGACCACCAAAAATAAAAAGCAACAAAAGGTTATGATCATTAAAAAAGCATTTTATAGCTCTTATAAGAGAAGTAACATCAACTCATCATAAAAGAAAAATTAAATAAAGAAGCAACACACGAACAACAATTGCAGCAACACAGCAGACTGAAATTATATCACCTGAGAGGATTTCAGCAAATCTGTGATCACTATGGTAGCAGACTTTCCATACCGTTGTAACCCAAGTGTTGTCATTTTCACAATTAGGAGATAACTATCCTGTCTAACAAGACAGCCTCGGCAAAAGATGTTCCTGTAGTAACCAGATTCGAAATAACACATTGAATGTAATAATGGATCAGAATGTACAGAGGTACGTCAGACTAGTAAACAATGAAGCTGTGAGGCTTTAAGTACAGATTACTTGAACGATCTTTATTAATGTTTGTAATATGAAGTCCTACGAGGCTACGAAGGAGAAGGTGTGCCAAGAACGATGAAAGGATTACAGAAAAATTCCTCATCTTCACATGTAGACTGAACAGAAAAGATCATAGTACTAACTCTAGTCAACAGTGACCTCACATAATCACATTCATAGAGAGCTTTTACAGTAGTTATGACATTTACATACCATATACAATCAAGGGCCTGAAATCAAGACAGCCAATATGCAGCCATCATGTCAAGCTGTGTGTATCAGACCCTCCCTTACCCCCACCCTAGCCCATTGGGGGTAATTCTAGTGATATAACATTCCATATACAATGAGGAGCTATGTCTCCACTATGAAGACGAGAAAAAAAAAACGAAGGAAAAACTACATCAATCCTCTTTCCTCTCCTCTATAGCACTTGAGACAAAAGAATTCCGTTGTCGAGGTTCAACTTCTGTTCAACCAATCAAAGAAAGCGCACTGGCAAAACATTGGTCACACCAAGTTCCAATGTGTGAACAATGATTCACATCTGGAACTAAAAGATGCAGTTGGTGTTTTACAGTTCGATCATTTCCAACTTTACATGTGCTCCCTCTATCTTGTAACTCCAGAACCAGCTTCCACTATCTTTCTTTGAATCTTCAATCGGATCTAATTGCACCGATAAACCTGAAGTATAATGGAAAACCTCATGATCAGGTTTAAGCGAATACATATCTGATTTTCCCTTGTGTTGGATTTTAAACTTCTTTTTAAACTGCTTCTTTGTCAAGCTAACAAAAATTACTTCGACTTCTTGCATTAAATCATTTAATTTATGAGCAATAGTTACAAAGACAATAAGATCAGAGTCTCTCAAGCAAAACTTAAAAAGATGATCGAAGACAGCAGATACTGTCATATGGACTTTTCACATTAGAGTTTCCATCTTTGCAAGAAAAGGAGTCTTAAAAATCCGGCACATAAATGCATAAAGTTATACAGTGCCAATGAAGATGCAACCATAAAAAAATACGGAGTAGAAATTATCTTGACAAACCTGGATTAGCAGATGTAATCTTCAGTTTGTAACCATCAGGAACCTCAAATACATGATTCCCCTGCATTGCAAATAGTTATTTTGTGAGGAGCCATATGAAATAAAAATTATCAGATGATAAATTATCTCTAGGGAAGCATTTGTATACCATGCAGCTACAGAATTGACTAGATAGAAACTATTCAGTAAATACAAATCCGACTGCTTACATCATCACAATCAAATACACTTCATCACTTGTGTGGTTGGAGTAGTTTTCTAAAATTAGAGCCCATCATGAGTCATCTCCTCGTTTAAGTTGTGCAACCAAAGTGGAATCACTCATGACAACAGTCTGCCACTTTTCTTTCCCAATATGGGTCATACTAAACAATATTATGGTTTATACAACTATAACGTAAGTTACCTCCAAAGTAACATTAGTTGCCTCAAATTCAGCATTTCCATGAAGCATAATCTTCAAACTCTCAAGCCGATGCACCTCGTGCTTCCAGTATATGTTACCTCCAGATTCCCAGTCAATTCCTTTGTTAAGAACCCTGATATTCTCCAGCTTACACCTGGCACACCTATACAGACAAAAAACATTAGCAAAGTTCCATATTTCTTGCTCCTCGTGACATATGAGGGATTGCACAAACTACCTTTGACCATATTCTAATAGAGGCTCCCCATCTTTGTCAAGTATCATAGAACCCATCACATTTTCCGCTACAACGAGCATACTGCCATCAAGCTGAAATAGAGCCAAGTAAGCTCAAGATATTGATTTTTTTGGGTCGGTGTATATGTTTACAATCTGCTATTACCTGAACATCTCTCCAAAAAAACTCAGCAATCTCAACTTGTAACTCGGAACCCTTGGAGATGGTGCCTCCATGAAACTGGAATTGAGACAAAAGATGGGTCATAAGTAACAGCCATGCATAATATGACTGATAATTTCGTCAAGGATTACTACTAGTACTAAATTTTGTTTGCCAGGGGGTATAGAAGAATTATTCACCATCCAGAGTAACAATCATCACAAAAACAAAGCATGAATACACAGTAGACCTGGGGTTGATCTAGGAGCATACACCACCAGGCACAAGTAGAAGTTATGAACAAATGCATTAGCAATTAGAAATAAATTTCAAACTTGGAGGTGATAAATCCTTTCAGATGAGAATATGAAGCATGGAATATTTAACTAACCTTTTGCCTAGATACCTCCCAAAGGGGTCCCAAAGCAGGATGTAGAAGGATAAGGTATGGAGGGCCAGCTTGAATGTAGTTTTCATTACCTCCCACCTAAAAAATACAATGAAAGAATTTCAATTGCTTAATTTGTATCAAGATGCATCTTATCCTTCATTTTCAAAGAAAAGTTCCAGTAGTATTCAACAATTATGGTGCCTTTGGTAGTTTCCGGGCTTCTGAGAGCCAGAAAATTGTTGTAAACTGCTTCCTAACTCGATGCTGAGCAAAGTTTAAAGAAAACTGGATAGTGGATATTTGGCCATACAGTTTGAGCATCTTTCACGTGAAATTTTTTACTCTTGAGAAAGTCACTTGCCACAAAAAGCACCATAAATGAGAAATCATAACCATAAAATTGAACATCACAGGAAAACAGCATACTTGGGGAAGCTCTATGTTACAAGAGGAAAGGAGATCGTAGGCATTCCTCAATACATCCAGTAATGCTCCATCTGGGGTCTGCCAATAGTAGAAAACATAATCAGGTCCTTAAAAACTCTAAGCCAATGATCAAGCACTCAAAGGCTACACCTGAGCCAAAACAAATTCCTCTAAAAACAGAGTTGTTTCCCATTAGGGATAATTGGCGACAATTGTAGAAGGAAATAGTGCATTTGCATAGCATCTTAAGTCTCTTTGCTCAAACTGAAGCTAGTCAAAAAAGCCATTAGTCTGTGAACATAAAATGATAGCACAATGACAATGAAAAAATCTGGACATCGGATTCAAGTTTAAATACTCATGTGATTCAGTCATAGCCCAAAGCATATTACAGAACTCAGCTATAAGTCTATAACTAGGAAATTTGCCAAGACAACACAAAACTTTGCCTTATTTGAAAGCCATATAGAGATACGCAAATAGGTTTCATGACACCCATCATAATCAGGCTGTATATTTCACTTAATTTGTGGATAATTCTATATGTAGTATCCAGATAAAGAACCTTCGTTCTGACAGAAATGGTTTAAGATCCCTGGCATCAGATTAAAAAGAACCACCCACACCAATCCCCCTCCAAAGGAAAAAAGGAAACGGGCTTGCACTGTGCAGTCAATTACCTGGTGAAGAGATTTGTTTCCATGTCTTCTCTTTTTTTTGGCAGACGATGTGACTCTTCTTCGTTCATTGTACACCATATAAGTATCCAGAAGATCTGCTATTCTTAAAGTAATTTCGAACATAGATTAGCAGATATAACAAGGCAGGTTTTAACCAGAATGAAGTACTGAGTCAAGAAGTTCAGACCTTCTTTAACACCATAAGATCGAGATCCATATGTATTGCAGAAGTTATCTGCTATATTTTGCATTGTACATTCCAGCCTTCCACCAGAAACACTGCAACATGCAACACAAGGGTTTAAGAGCCTTTAACTCCACCTCTCCCTCGACGCTTATGCAACCGGGGCACCATCCAGCTCAATATCTTTCCCAAAAGGACTTTTTTCCTTGGGAGGGGGGTTGAAGATTAAGCAAGTAGTACCTATTTATACCTGTGCTTGATGCCATAATGATCAATATATTCAATCTGCTTCTTAACATTTAGAACCAATCCTGGTAAGCTGGTGTCGTCATTATGTGATGCAATTTGCTCCACGGCATGTAGATCGACATACAAAATGTTTGTGTTGGCTGGAAACTCAGAGAGCAAGCTGGGGAGGTTGATAAACATTTATTTATTAGTAGAATAGAAGCTAAATTAACTAGTTGATCAATCAACAAAAAACATCAATCAATAGTAGTTAATCTACAACGTAAAAAATGTGAAGCATGCAATTTACAGTAATCAAAATATTCAATTACATGCAAAGTATTAAGTTTGACAGAAATCATTGTCAACGGGATGAGCTGCATTATAACAAAATGACCTCCCTTGGTCCATGGCTGAACTATATTCTCCATACAAGCACGTCAATATTTCTATCCGAAAGAAATGTTGCCTATGCAATGGGATAACTGATATTTTGGCTTCAAAGTGTAAAGGTAATGAAAATCTGAAGGTTGGCTAATGGTTTATGTCAGTATTGTGATGCAATATTTCGGATAGAGGATATAATGATATTGGAAATGAATATGTCATTCCTAATATCATTATACTCTCTATCAATTTACTCCAATATCTTTTACGTTTGCATATTACCAGATGTCTTCTGGCCTTAAGCAGATTGATATCTTAGCTCCAAACAGACATTCCATACTAGAAAGTCTCTGTCAGACCTGAAAAATGTGTGTTGGACTTGGAAAATATATTTTTGGGGTGGGGTGGTGGACAAAGGAAAAAGAAAGAAAATCTCCCCTTTTTTGCATCAACATAAGTAATCACTTTGACCAGAAGCATAGTGACAAATCAATAGTCTTTAGATGACAGTCACTAATCTCTTTTAGTAGGCAACTAAAAGAAATTATAGGCCAATCGCAGCTATTGGAGGACCCCACCCAGTTATAGGGCATTATCGTGATTTTGATGATAAAAAAGGAGGGTGGACTGGTCTATAATATGAATAGCAGAGGTAATGGGGTAGTCATCTTTTTGTCTTTTCTGTGCAATTGGATGGAGTCCTTCAATCGGTGCAACTGACCTATCATTCTCGGCAACTAATGGGTTGACTGTCCTGACATTTGTGACTCATGAAGAAGCCTCTATCTAGGCACATCACCTAATTACATGGACACTTCAAATATATTCATATTGAAAATACTTTCTCTAAAATTATTTAAAGATCAAAATGGGCAGAATTCATATGGAAATAGGCAGAAAATAAATAGTACTAAAATTTCAGCCAAAAAAACGGTTGGCTGTTAATAGTTACCTGTTTGGTGAAGAAGAACCAGTTGGGATCTCAAATTTATCAAACTCAGTGTACTCAATGCATGAAAATCCATATGCCCATTGTCCATCTATTTCCTTCTTTTCAATCAAAATATTGATTCCTTCAGTAGCCCCAGGGTTTCTCTTGCAAGACGCAAAACCTAGTTTCTGTGATTTGCAAAAGTTGAGGTGTTAAAGATAACTTTATCATTCAGAAATCACAATACAAAGGTCAACAATATCATGCAGCAACCACAAGGGTGATGGGGATTGTACTAGACAGGTCAAAAAGAATGACATCAAGCATCAAAAACACTAAAGCACTACAACAATGGGAAAAATTAGCAACATTTGACTTGAAATTCAGCTGCACCGCAAATACGATTACTCCAATGATACCCTAGGTGTTTTAAACTAAGGAAGTTAAATTTCACAATAATTAGGATAATGAAGCTAAGTTTTAGTGATACATCTATCAACATGTGTGACTATTTCCTCTAAATATGGATGACAAGAGCTAGTTAAAAGCAAAGATGCATATAATTAAATGGAGAGCACAAGTGCTTTATGCTGAAGTGCAAATCAGAATACAGTCAGGAGCACTCACAAAGAAAAAAAAAAAAAGAAGATATAAGGTCCATTCTGTGAGAAAATAGAAAGAGTTTTAAGGTAAATTACTTGTTAGCATATAGGGTCGAAATACAACAAACCTTTCCGTGGTGTAAACCAATTCCTGCCAAAGCCAGTAGTGTCAAATCTGTGGCTGCCACAACGTTACTGCAAGCTCAACAACGTCAAAATGTAACCAAGGTATTCCTCAAATCAAATGCAAGGAGGATGCAGAAGGGAGGGAAGAGAAGGATGAAACAAGAGAGAAAAAAGTCAGATTAAGTAGATCGGATTTCAGCTTACCTGACTTGTCGTACAGTTGCACCACTCCTTCCATGACTGTAAAACCACTGGAAGACACCCTTGTCATACGCTAGTTTCCATATTACCCCATGACCTCCAGGCTTGCAAATTGGTGTAAATGGTTCGGCCACCAGCCAATCACCATCTTTGGCACTGATGGCTGGAACAAGAGGCTGGCAATCCAAGGCATCAAATTGCTTAATATAACTTAGTAAAGACAACTCCTAGAAAATTTGAAGGACAAGATCCTTGCAAATTAAACCTGTTCAAAAAGATGAAACTTTGATCGACCTCTTCCAAACCATTCAAGCTTCTCACAAAGTGAACTGATGCGTTCATGGTTGTTCTTTGCTGCACTTGTCATTATTGCAACCGGGGTGATGCACTGTTTTCCATACAGCTTGAAGTACAAAAATTCTCTCGCCTTGAACCATATTACAGATTACATGTAAACATCAGCGAATATGCAATCAGTTTAGCTGAACCATAATAGAGGAACGCAAAAGCAAAATAAGATAACCTGAAACATATCACAGACTTAAATTAAATACCATTAACAGAAATTAGCGTATACCTGGAGATCCCTAACGAGACCTTCCAATAAAGTCCTTCCGCAGAAAGGGAGCATAGCCGCTGGGAGGCATTCACCTGTATCAGGATCAACCAAGCCAAGCCTATCCGCAGAGCCACCAAGAGGATATATTTCACCTAAGAATGGCAAACCCTGAAATGGTTTGAATAATACCCTGAAACAGTTTTTAAAAAGCAAAGCCATGAAGAGAAAATAATAAGCACACTTAAACACCAACCTCGATTCCCCACATAGCAGCTTGTGATGCATACTCTTTATTTTCAGAAAGGTCAACCCCATTAGGAGTATGAATTTCCACAAATTGGCATTTCAACGACTCCTTCATCTGCTGGGACCTTCTTATGGCCTGCCCATAAGTTGACTCAGCTAGAAGCTCTAGCACTGTTAACTGATATCTGTAACCAATTTGAGCTCCAGATTACTCAAAATAAGGCAGATAATGTTTAACCTCCTAATGTAATTTGTTTACGGAAACATGAAAATATTTTCGAAATTTTTCAGGAGAATTCAGCTAAATGATCACATACATTAAGAATGGCCTAATTAGTCTATAGCTACAAGAAGTGAGATATGTGAATTGTCTTCACCAAACACACAATTTGCCCTGAATTACACAAGCTCCACCAATTGAGATCCAGGGCCCACGATTCTCAGGTCTGCTCCATTCCCTCTAACAGGCTGTGTAATTAGTGTTCTCCCCAGCAGCAGAAATCTACGGCATCTTTTATACAAGCAGAAGTTCAAAACCTATTCACACTTCCTTGCATTTTATCCTCTGCCAAAGCAACCTTCAATTTAATGTCTTTATGTAAACTGTTTCATCTCACGGTGTTATGAAGTAGAAAGAAACAAATTACTTCAGAACCCTCCAAACCAATTATTCTAAAATGCTATATATGAAGAGCGTAAGACAGATGTTTATCGGCGTTTAAGTCTTTGAAATAACATCCAGAAATATAGTTGCGATTATCTTAACTTTCATATACGACCTATCACTGTTATCAGACCTATGTTGGATTATAATCTGAAATAGTCCTGGTTTTGAAAGAAGCATAACACTCAAAGACATAGAGAATGTGACACTTAGTCGGTCCACATCAACTAGCACTTCTATTCTAATACTATTAGTGATTCAACATATGACAGTTAGTCCATTCATTATCAACTAGCACTTGGAATATTCCGACTAAGAAAACCAATTCAATGGCTTCCTTTTCAGCTTCGCCTATCGCCTACTGAAGTATTTGTTTCTATTCCGACATGTTATAGTATTAATGCATCGACAACAAGATACACCAAGCAAGCACACCAACTATAACATGTCCAACACCTCTGCTACTCCGACACTCTCTTCCACAAAGAATCCCCTTGTCGGACACGACATTTCTCCAACACGACACGACACTTGAGTCAACACTCATGATTTATAACAGGTTACATTCGAAAATTTTAAGGGTCCATTCCTTGGATCCTCGACTCATGTCAGACACTCTTGGACGAGTCTGAGTAACATAGTCCAACACAACTACAAAGAATAGGATGCTCATCATTCTTCTCATTTCTACAACAAGCAATAGCCTTCAATGTTGTTTTCTACCCTATCCTTAATACCTCTCCTGATATAAAAACATCTCAATTATTTACTTTACTACATCCCACCAAGTAATTTTTTTCCATCCACGACAGAAGGCTGATTAATAGACAAATTTCAAACCCAAGTCCGGCATATCACCTACACATCAACGATTCTACCAACTGAACTAGCTAACAAAAACTTCCAAAAGTTATATCATCAGAAAGTCTTAGGACTTGGGAAGTTGGGAGAGACCGCCCTTATATATCATAAAAATAGACGGAGCCATGCTGCCCAACAAAGGGATATAAATCTCTGATAAGACTAGGGCTTCTACGAAGCTTGACTTGATTCAGCTTCCAAAAAGCCCGTCTACTCTTATCATAAATAAATGGTCTTTTCTAATAATTTGTGTTATACGAAGTACGAAGTACGAAGTACCAAAATATAAATATGCATAACAAACTAAAGTATTAACCAAAAAGTAATAAAATTGACAAAATTAAAAACACTAGCAAAAGGTAGAAAGCACAATTACCCAATAATTCCACCAATACAATCATAAAAAGTTTCCAACTCCTTCAAAGTCTTCAACAACTTCCTCAAAGCACCCACTTCTTCCTCCATCAAACCCCTCACCCCCACCTTACCACTCCCTACACCCTCACCCACCATATCCCACCTCTCAATCATCTCCACCAAAGTATACAACGCGCTCTTCAACGCACTCCTCTCTCTCTCCTCCACCTCACCATCCACCCCATAGTAATTGATCACATGCTCCTGCCCCGCCGCCACGACACACTTGATCAAATACAGCTCAAACGAGTCCAACCCGACCGCCTCGAAAACCCCAGCTAAGTCCCTCCTAGTATGATTAAAAAACAGGGTCACCCGCGAATCACCATCCACAACTCTGTGCCTCTCTTTCAGGTTCTTGGCATTGGAGAGGTTGGACTTTAGGCTCCTGAGCCGGGAAATTTCGGAGTGGAAGTCGAATTCTGGCGCCGGGGGAGCGTACTCCACCGGCGCCGTGGAAACCCGAGCACGTTGCGAGGACGACGAGGATGAGAGGGAATTAAAAGGGGTGGTGACGTGGAGGAAGGTGGTTTTTTTAAAGTGGTGAGTGAAAAAGGGGGGAAAAGTAGTTTTGTTAGTTGGGGTAGTTAGGTAGGTAATATGGTTATATTGGAGGGAGGTTGGCGCCATTATGTTATAATTGCGCGAATTATCTAGAGAGACGGTTTAATTTTATGTTTTAACCCGTGCTATGCCACGGGTTAATGACATTAATGATAATAGTAAGGGGAGTGGTGTTTAGTTAGAGGGTTGTTTGGAATGTGGGAATGGAAAGGGGGAAAGAGTTATGGAGGTGAGGAGTGGGAAATGGAGGAGACTTGAGGGGTTGAAGAGAGGGGGATAAAAGTGAGGAGATGCTGGAGGAATGAAAGTATATGCTGGAAGATAATAGTGACTTTGTGAGTGATGAGGAATGTGAGTCCAAAACCATATCTGATGCAACTTCCTGATTGGTTTGTGTTGGGAGAGCCTGTCCCTCTGCTCCCTTAACTGTGGACTTGTGTACATGTGTTTTTTTTTTTTTTTTTGGAAAGGTTAGAAAAGACAGAAAGTCGTGGGAGAGACCGCTTATTTATAAGATAAGTGTTGAGCTATGTTGGTCCAATAAAGACTTATAAATCACTAACTCAATTTGGGCTTTTAGGGAGTTTAAGAACCAAAAATACTCGTAGCTTAGAAGGAGTTGGTCTATTTTTATAGTAAAAGTAAACGGTTTATATTAAAAATTTGTGTAGAACTGAAATGAAAAGGGACGGACATGGCTTAGTCTTGTTTGGCTTGAGCTCATGAAGTTAAACCCGAGTTCGGGCTTAAAAACATTCAAACTTGTGTTTGTGGTTACAACTTAAAACTTGGACCGAGCACGAACTTGTATATAATTATAATTTTCGTCTTTTTCCTTTCATTTTTATTATATGTTGTACTCAAATGTTGAATATGCTAAATTAAAATAAAAATTATTTGGTAAAAATTTCATACGATAATAAAGATAACGTAGTTAGTAATGTATAGTTAAATTTAGATCATGATATTCAACTGTTTCTCAAACTCGAGTCGTTTATGAGCTTTTCGAGTCGAGTCGAGTCAAGACCTTACTCGCTTAACTTGCTATAGAATCGAGCCAACTCGAACTCACATCGACCTTGTACGAGTCAAGTTTTGACATAACCGAGCTCGAGTTTCTTGCAAGCCACCACAGCTCATTGTTGGATAGCTACATTACCCTCTGGGCTTCTGGACAAACAAACGTGAGTCTTGGGCTTCTGGACTAACAGATGTGAGTCTTGGACTCTTGTTTCTACCGAAAAGCACTCATCCCTCCACAATTACAAACTTGACATAGTACAGTAGCACACACTTCGGCTAGGCCCAGCCCAGCACAGTAAGAGGGAGAGTTACCCATAAGTATAAGTAAACCAAATCATCTTGCGCTATCAAAGACGGTAACGTACTTGTCATAAAGATTTATCTCTATTACTACGTACCTAGTTTTATGTGGATTCCTAATTAGTAATTACCTGGGTTATGGATTTCTAATTACCTTAGAAGACTTTCCTAGTTTTATGTGGATTATGATTCCTAATTACCTTATGAATACGACGGTATCAACTAGTATAAATAGCTATCGAGCTTGCACGTAATGCATAGAGCAAAATTTCTCTACAAAAACCAAAGGTCCAAAGTTATCGTTCTTCTTCTACAAAAACCAAAGCTACTATTCTTCTACAAAAACTCCAGCATGACCACAGTGACCAACAACTCGGAGCAGCCGATCACCGCTCTTTACGTGTTCGGAGACTCGACAGTGGACTCAGGCAACAATAGTTACTCTAAGACTCTCATCAGTGCTAACCATGCACCTTATGGAGAAAATTTCCCAGGTCAGGTTCCAACCGGCCGGTTTTCGGACGGTCGGTTAGCAACAGACTACATTGCCAATTCACTCGGTCTAAAAGACACTATCCCGGCTTACGCTGACCCGACTGTTACTGCCGAGGACCTTGAGACTGGTGTTAGTTTCGCCTCGGCTGGGTCTGGCTTAGATGAACTAACTATTGCGTTTACTAAGGCAATTGATCTAACGACCCAGGCTAGAAACTTTCGGAAGGCTATAAAGAGGATGGAGAGAAACATAGGGAGAGATAGGGCGAGATTTATCGTGCAGAATGCTATGATTTTAATATCGGTTGGGTCTAATGATATGCTGTTTAATTACTTTGATCTGCCTACTAGGGCTTTGCAATATTCGCCATCAAGTTATGCTGATTTTCTCATGTCTAGGCTCCACTCTACTATTCAGGTATGTCACGCTTCTTAATTCGTAGAAATATACACAACGTAACGAACATGTTGTATAGGAATAGCAAACAATTTGTAAACTTTGCACCAAAAAAAAAAAACAATTTGTAAACTAATCGACTTTTGTTTAATCAAGAAACAGATTGATATTTGTTAATATATCCATGAAAAAGTAAGATATAAATATTTGACATATATTCTATATATATGCATGTCTTATTCAATTCTTTACCCATTGCTAATTTAATTGCATGCATGGTATATTCTTTAGCTATATATATGTCACTAAAGATCCAGCTTTAGGCCCCTCGATACAAATAAATTAATTAATTAGTTTTGCACTTTCTTTATATTAGCTATGTAACAATTTGATAAAGTTAGTAAGGCCTCATCTTCTAGTGTGTATTTAGACCCAATGATCTGGCAAATTTTTTAATGCATCCAAGAATATGTGTTTTTATTAAAAAAATTGTATATCTTAGAATATTTTATAGTTCTTTTATGTAATTTTTATAATGTGCTAATAATAATCTACAAGATTTAGTAAAATCTGAAAAGATATTAAAAAGAAAAGAGTAGAACTTGGATGAGACGGTCTTACGAAAGCTTATAGTGAGACCAATCTCTTACACGAACCCACCTCCTCCTATCTAAATAATCTATTGACGATATACAATAGGAACAATTAAATTTTAACGACTCTAGATTTCTACAATTTGTTGCCAATACCATAAACTAACGAGTCACAGAGTGGGAGGCGTCAACCTTGGATTCTTGAATCCTCTCCAATGGCACATCTAATTAAGACAGGGAAACTAAGACTTATTTTACTCTATGATACGAACATTAGACATAACGCATATCTTAACATCTTTCATGTGTACAATGTTGAATTTGTTAACCACAAGCCTTTAGTTAAGTATTTACATATACATATGTTTGTTACAGTTACTTTACAATCTAGGAGGAAGACGATTTGCTATAGCAGGTCTTCCACCTCTAGGGTGCTTGCCAGTCCAAGTAAGTGTCGGTAGCGTACTTCCTAGCCCACATTGGCTCCAACGAGTTTGCGTAGATCCACAAAATTCAGATGCTCAGATGTATAATGGGAAGCTCCAATACCTTCTCGATGAGCTGCAGTCTACATACCCTGACGGTAGATTTGCGTATGGTGACATCTATAATCCTTTGATTCAAATGATCAACCGTCCTCAATCATATGGTAAATGTTCTCCCTTATAGATTTATATATATGATGTTCTTTTGGGGGGTTTAATTTTATACATAATTAATGTGTACACACTAAAGAATAATTTAGTTTAGCTCCAATCAACCGTTAACATTCATATAAAAAATTACATTACATATTTTTTGGCTATTCCGATTTTAAGTATACTACATAGTAAATCAAGATGTCAAGGCTTTGTTTGTAATAATGGTATGATGACATGTTAAGATCAAATTCTAAAGCCTGGATATTATACATGAGTATGGAAGCTAGAGGATTAATGCACATGCACGAAGACTAACTTGAATTCAGAACGCCTTGCGTTTTAATTATGTATACAAAGATGCATCTATGTAACTGGAATATCGATAATGCAGGTTTCCAGAGAACACTCGAAGGATGTTGCGGAACAGGACTTATAGAGTCAGGGTCATTATGCAACACCAACGTGCCGATATGCCAAAATCCCTCAACTTACGTTTTTTGGGATGCAATTCACCCAACACAAGCAGCGAACAGGGTTCTCGCCAATGCACTGAAAACCAATGTGCTTCCCAAACTACTTAGTTGATATATATCACAACAAATAATGGAAGCTTAATTAGTTGCGCAGCTTATTGCATGTGTCCGCAATTAGCTATAGCCTATAAATAGTGCATGTTTTCATTGGTTCTTTCTATAATTTAAACTATGTTTGACTTTAATTTATTTTGCGACTAAGTTTAATTTTAGTTATTATACCGTCTTTTTAGTTCAAGATAGAGGTATAGGTGATTGCTGGTTTACTTAATATTTGCGCTGTCATGTGTCCACAATTAATTCCATTTTCTTGGCTTGAAGAGAATCATGTATCAAACACCTCTTATTGCAGTCTCAAGGTAGAAAATTCGAGAGAAAGACAGAATGAATTAATTGTGAAAGATGCTAAGTTCTCTTAACTATAGTAATGTTGAGATTGTCAAAACAAAATAGAGAAAATTGATCTTTATCCAAAATCAGTTACTTGTAAGCCATTTAAGACCAGGCTACTGGCTTGGAAGGACTTATGAGTTGTATAAACTAGACAATGGCCGGGTTTCATTGTGATTGGAACAACATAGAAATTACGCTTAACGTTTCCATCCATGCAAAATTCTGAACGCATATTTGTCTTCTCTGAGACAGCAAAATGTATAATTACGAAAGGATTCTCAGTTGAAGTACTTCGAGATATCGCTAAACATCATAATAATGTTAAATATCATTTTCTGTGTAACTTGTGCTTATTTTATGCATGTCCTTGCTGTTGATGATCTAAATAATATAACAGATTCGATTTCCTAAACATTAGAATAATTGGTAACCAGCATGCAACCAAATTAGTGAAATGAGGTAACAACAAAACGGGAGAGACGAGTAATTTTGGCATTACGTCTTGTATTATATGCAAATGATGTTATTTATCTATTTGTCACCATATAGTTTTCTTCTGACACAGTACAACAAGATCTCACTAAGCGATTGTCTTCATTCACAAAGTCAGATCCAAACTTGTCCTAGCATGCTTCCTACTACCAGCATGATTTCCTTTCAACTTGCTAACGAACTGATCTGAGCTAGATGGTGGTGGGTATTGTAAAGAAAGTGATAAATCGCTACCTACCTCTAAATCCTTCGCACTTTTATTGGCAGAACTTTCAACAACTTTCGGAGCTAGGGCTAGAGAGAGATCCAAGTCCGAGGCTTTTCTTTTCCCTTGGAGTTTATGCAAGTTCAAAATATTTGATGTTTCTATAGCCCGCCCAGCTACTTCTTGATTATGACTTGCTAGGTTGAAGTCCACCATACTTGACTTCTGCCTACTCGTCGGTGATTGACATGATCCATTGCTTTGAGATGATGGGATTTTCCCTAGCGTTTGATGGATCCTCCAATTTGTCAACTGCCCTTGCAAGGGCTTGACACTGGCATGAGAATTGTTACTAGTACTAGTCAACATCGTCCTCTCTGCAAAAGCACCAAAGTTCAATCCATTTCTAGCTCTATCAGATGACGTCCCAACATTATAAGGAGCATAAATCTGGTTGGCATGCCCTCTCCATGAAGGATCACCATATCTTGTCACAAAGAAGGAATTAAAGAAGTTAGATCTAATACTTAATCAGCATATTGGTTAACTGTATAGATGATTGAATAATCTAGTTAGTAGAGGGCTAGGATTACACTATTGGAACTTTAGTACCTTAGATTGAAAGGTGATCTTTGATGATTATTGTAGCCTTGTAACATAGGAAGTTGGCTGAGATTGTAGATATTATCTCTGCCGTCATTAAATATTCCATGATTACCCATGGCTGCTGAGGAAGTCAATCAACAACATCAAAATGAATAAATATGTTCTTTCAATTCATAGCAAGACTAACAATAAATCCTTAGTTTGCCCTAAACCAAAAGTTGTACGTACGTAGGTGGTAGCTATATAGTGTTATTCATTACCTTGATTTACTTCGTCCAGCTTTTTGCTCCTGTACATCTAAGAACAAAACAATTCCAAGAGTAAATATAACTAAACTCAAATTCAACTTATTAATATAGTTTGCAAGCTACAAATGACATCTAGGACTTCTCGTGTCGATACTTCATAAAGCTGAATTTAGTTACCTGAAGATGACTCTTGACATGAGCAATACTTAGGCCTTTGATGTTCATAAGTTGAAGGACCAGCTTTGGTGTTGCTCCTACACAATATATATGTTACTCATCACAAAACCATCAAAGAATGTCCTCAAGTGCTCAAGTATGCAAATATCAAGGAACTAATTAAAACTTTGACTAATCAATCATTAAGTACTCACTCTCTTGACCTCCTAGCCTCTCAACAGCATGAATAAAGCAAAGGTGAAGATCCGGCGTCCATCTGAGCCGCGGCATCTTTGAGCGATTGTAGGGCCTCACAGATCCTGAGGAGGTGCCCTTCTTCTCATTCTCCTCAACCGTGCTGTTACTCGAGCTTGCCCCGTTGATCTTAAGCTTATTTTCGCTATTGTCATCGACCTCTTCTGTTTCAGCTTCATTTTCTTCACACTCATCAACTTTGTCATTGGAAAGGCTTGTTTTGGATCCTTCTGTGCTAGCACTTCCTGCTCTAATCATGATTAAGTCTTTCTTTCTGTACCTGTCTCTCTATTTGGCCTCACCTATGTGTGTTGTTTTGCTATTCTTTGATTGAGGACAAATGATTCAGTACACCAACATGCTAGCTTAGGTAGCTAGGCCTTTTTGATTTTTTTTTTTTTTTTTTTTTGGTCGTTGGTATTACTGATGGAAAAAGAATGGACTAAGAATAAGACTATAAATTGATCTTCAGACAGAGAAGATGGGCAGGAATTCTTTTTAGCATAAAAGCAGGTGAGGTATTGCAGAATTAGATGAAATTCTCATTCACTTACTCAGCATATATTATATATATACTGCTATAGACTAGTTTATATGACATCATCATTCCAACTTCCATCTCTTTCTCTCACTAACACACATTGTCTCTTTGTAGTCTTTCTTTTTTGTGACCTGTATGGCCTGCCTTATGCTTTATTAGGGCTAACTGGCTAAGAGATGCATATATCACTAGTGCCTTACATCTACGTCATATGGACTACATTAATTGGGGGTGCTGTTGGTTGAGAAAAAGAAAAGTAAATTTGGACAAGTCAAGAGAAACAACAAAAGGTTATAACATGAGGCACATTCAAGATCATTCAATCTTAGATGTAACGATTTCCCTTGAAGTGAAATTTCATGGCAAACACTTTATTTAAATTTTGAAAATATTGTGGATATTAGAGAATTACTCTCTCTCAAGTGTATATGTGTTATATCGGCGCCGGGCATAGGTGATGAATAATATATGTTTCATCGCAGGCGCGGATCCTAGTATTCAAAAAGGGGTAGTCTATGCTAACGGTACTTTTCTACCTTTTTCTACTAAATTTTATAAATTTGAGGGTAATTATGCTACTCCTCGCCACTATGAGCATTCGCCCTTGTTCCATAGTTAAGTCAACAAGCTAAGCTACATCCAACAAATTATGATATACATTGACATCCTCTCGACAATTATATCGATCTTCCTTATGAGTTCTTCAGTCTAGCATTTTTACTTGCTTTGTTTGCTTGTACATTAAATAGTTTATCTTCCTTGGTCTAGCTTATAGTTACTTAAGTGAACCCTTCAACTTGCTCAATCTGATAGCAGTTCCTATAATTGGTTACCAAACATCAAAAGAAAAGCAAAGCCTACTAATCCCCCAGACCCTTTTGTAATTAAATAAATATTCTTCTCTTAATATCTTTTTCACTTTAAAGGCATATAATAATACTAGGACTTAGTGACAAAGAGCAAGGTTGGAACTCAATTATAGTAATGTATAGGACCTTTACCTCTAGCTCCTACTATTTAGTCACCCAATTAGAGACTAAATTAAAAATGTGCGCATTTCTGATTTACATAGATTAGAGGTGTTGCCAAGAGGATTTATTTTGAATCATGATCAGATGTGTACTTCGATTTCGGAAACATTCTCTCTAGCAACTAGATTCATTAGATTAGTTAGAGATAAGGTTGCATACATCTTAGACCTCTCCAAAGCTCACTTTGAGCAAAACTCATGCTGGAGTGCTATTGAGATGTATACTTAGTTTGATATAACTATTAGCTTTCGCTAATCGCTATGCATATCATGCATGAAAATTATACACATGATCAATTGTACGGAATTTATAGTAAGAGAAGAAGAAAATAGTACTCAATATTTTTAACACTTTGTAAACTTCTAAATCGAACTTTTTCTAGGGATAAAGAAAAAAAAAGGGAGATCGTCATCTCGTGAATAGTATTACTAGGTGGTAAAATTACACCGAGTGCAACTTCATGTGGCATGTGGATTAAGGTAGTTTCCCGCAAAATACTCTGTCGTCCTTCGTTGTCTTTTACGTCGATATTCACGGATCTCTCTCCCCCCTATGTGTGTGCGACTGAGCGTGTAAAATTGAAGTAGTATTCCTTTTCTCGTCAACGGCTATGTATGAAGCTAAATGCCAGACCTTTTATTGTTTTTTCTTTGTGTAGATAAATGGAGGACCAAACTGTACCAAGACAATTACCAACACATAGGCTAGCTCGTTCTTAAAAGTAATCATTTATCAAGACCTTTTATTGTTTATGTTGTGTACGTAGCAATGTTACCTGACAGCAATCCGAGTATATCCTAGTGTAAATTGAAAACGTTGTTTGTTTGTGCCAAGTGATATACGGAGTATATGTCAGTTGTCAGTGGCATGTTTAATTGGTTGGGATGAGAAGCGGGAATCTACTAGAGAATGCTTAGGCTTGTAATCCCCTTAGACGAGTAGTAAACTCATATTCCCCTCTTTTAACTCCATTTAGTTCAACTCTGGCTCCTTATATCCGAAATTTGACTGTATGAGCAAGAAAGAAATATGATTTAGGAATTCAAAACTGTCAGAATTTGCCTTGATTGAATTGGTACCGCTCTCGCGGACCATGAATCAATATGTTCCAATTTCTTGCCTTACACGACCATATATAGTCACATTTATATATGGTTCGATCGGTTGTTGACAAATCTAGGTGTATTATATTTATAAAGACCAATCAGAGGACGGTTGTCTCCTATGTCGTCGAAAAAGAGTTGTTGATTTTTGGCTTACAAACACGAAACGTGATAGTTGATCAACATTGTGTTTTTTTATAAAGTAAGATTTGTCTGTCCATTTTTCAGCTTCTATAGAACTGCTTACTCAAAATGATGTAGATAAACAATGTTCCTACTAGCTATTTAGAAACACCAGATCGGATGATCGAACTCCATACTTCATGAAAATAGGTTATGTATTTGCTACTCCTTACATTTGAAATAAGGGAAGTTGACTGTTGTCAGATGGATTTACTACCTTTAACGTTAGACAACTCATATTATAAAGTATGATGTAAATATTCCGAATTCGTGCAACTATGATCTCCCTTGACATGCATGCATGAAGGTTGACTTTGACATAAAGGCCTCTCAAAGTGGAAGGAAAGCAAACCCTTAGCTAGCATGCTTTTGAAATGAAAACTCAAATATTCCGCACTCGTGCACTGCCTTTTCTGTGCTTCTTTACTTAACTGGCTAGCTTGCTGTAGTTATTGACTCAACAAAACTGAGAAAAAGAAACTATATGTATGACACATATAACCACTTTTTGTGCAGCAAAATAATAGGAGGTGTTGCTTCCCCTCTTTCTCTATGTTCTTCATATACATCACGGACATCCTGAGGCGAACCTATGCCGTCCAAGTAACTGAAGCCAGGTCGTTAATTCTATGGTCAGAAAGATATTCTTTCTTGTGATGCTTGCATGCTTATTGCTTATATGAGTGATTTTTTCTGCTAATTAACACCTGTCAATGATGGAAAACTATGAAGTAGGAGTATATATAAACCCAAAAGTTTATGCTTTTGTGTACATCTTCTATCAGTACACGTACGTTATACAACATATACCCGATGTGGATAGATTGTTACTGCTAATATGCTTTAGAGCTAGCTAGCTAGGTCCGGGAATCATCTGAAAATGTATCGTAAATTATATTGTGCACCCAGGTGCATAGTTTTGTGTGCACCCCTCATTCTATTTAATGGATATGGCAATACTTCTTGGTGAATATGACCATAATCTTCAATACACTCCCTTCTCCAAATTAATTTTGATGAATATGAAAATAATTTTGATGAATATGAAACTAAATTTTGATGGACATGAAATTAATTTTGATGAATATAGAACTTCTTATTTAATGAATATGAAATTAATTTTGATGAATATGAATTTATTTTTAATGAATATGAAATTAAATTTGATGAATATGAAA
>CAAKMY010054861.1:0-20332 GCA_901111285.1 Corrigiola litoralis
TGCATTTATTAAGCCCTAGTAAATATTAGTTATTTATTAATTGGACTTTGACACATGGCATGCAACCATTGGGTGGCTACATGCCACGTGTCATGCTACGTGTCTAACTACGGACTTCCTACCCGCTTTTATATATATATATAAGATGCACATTCTTTTCTTTGATCCGGTAAAAACAAAAGTCCACAACCAGTCCACGCCTTACACGTACGACTAGTATCTTTATTCCCACCACCACCTTACTTACTTTTCTCCTTTTTCATTTTTCCTTTTTATTAAATAACATTAAAATTTAATTTTCCTACCAAAACATTTCATACTTTTCCGACCACCACTCTCAATAATAATTATACAGCAAAACCCAACTAACACTCACTTTCCCTTTTCTTTTTTCTTTTTTCTAAGAGTTTATATTGTTTTAGTTTGCGCAACTTAACCCTCGAAATTGAGCTTGTTTTGCTGAAAATATTTCAGTTTTTATTGTATTTTGCTGAACATATTTGTTATATAATGGTCAGGAAGCATGGATTTCAGTTGCCAGCTCATACATTTCAGGTTGTTGTCTTTTTCCCTTTTTTTTGTCTTTTCTACTGTACTTTTAATTTTTATTTATTTGTGTTTTTTTTTTTTGTTAATTTTGTTGCTTCGTTTTGTCTGCATTGCAATTTTTTATAGTATTTTTTTTTAGTTTTTGTCAGTTTTTATTAAATTTTTTCCGTGTGAGCTGGATTTTGTAGTTGTTAAATGTAGTTTGAGAGGTAATATGTAGGTGCATTGTTAATTAAAGTTTAATTGTAGCTAACTGATGACTATGATTTAATTAATATTAATTATGAACTTATTTGTGAGGTAATATGTAGGCGGCAGGCGCGTTGTTAATTTTTAATGTAATTGTACTTAACTGATGATTGATGATTTAGTTAATTGAGTGTGATCTTAAATATGAGCTTATTTTCGTAGTTTGAGAGGTAAAATGTAGGTGCATTGTTAATTTATATGTAGTCGTAGTTTACGGATGAGTGATAATTTAGTTAATTGAGTGTGATCTTAAATAGGAGCTTATTTTCGTAGTTCGACAGCTAATAATCTAATATGTAGGTGAATTGTTAATAAATATTTTATTGCGGTTAAGTGAAATTTAGGAAATTGCGTGTGATGTTGATTATGAGCTTATTTTCGGAGTTTGAGAAGTAATATGTAGGTGCATTGTTAATTTATATTTAATTGCAGTGAACTGATGGGGAGGATTTAATTAACTGAGTGTGATATTGCCAGACTGTGCCGAGACTGTGATAGGTAGATGAGGGAGTTGAGTTTGGATTAGGTATGGTTATGATGCAACAACCAACAGGAGAGAGCACATTTTAGTTTATCGAGGACTGTGTAATGTTGAAATATTGAAAAGAAAGCACGGAAAAGCTAGTTGTTGAAGTGGATTGGAGTAGACATCTATCGATTGAGTGGCGGAATAAAGCAATCGGAGAAAGAGTAACGTTATTGTGGGGGTGATTTGTGTTTTTGGTGGAGACTATTGAGCTAGTTTGTGATGCTTTAAACGTTTAGGTTTAGGTGCGGAGTTTGAGATGATCTAAGTAGAGGGAGCTAGAGAGTTTGAGGAGTGGGAGCAAGGACAATATTACTTCGAATTTTATGGTGTAGCCGTATAAAAGGAAATAAATTATTCGAAGATTTTGGGCCTTTTGGATCCTATAGACTGCTAGCTCACTAACTATGCGTTCATTAATGGATACATGTATCAATATGGCTAACTTTAATGTTAACGCGTCTGTCATAAGCATGCTTCCGATCATATTTGTGACTTGAACCCTGAAATTCGTGAATCCCAGAGCTTTCTGAAGAGGGTAATACCTGGGGTTTCAACAGACAACGGGTTAGACCCTTCAGGAGTCGATTAAACTGTGTGATGCTGAACTTTGAGGTTACATTAGAAATAGGCATTTTTTTTACTTTAATTTAAGTTAGATGCTCCGTATCACTCAGGATCTCGTGAGTAATAATTATAGGTCTTTGTATAATTCAGCAATGTTTTGCTATATTTTTTCCTTTTGTGCTTGAATTCATGCTTCAGTAGCCTGTTTTGTGTTGATTTTTCTGTCTTTGTTTATTTAGGTTGTTGCAATTACTGTATACTGCTTGCTAGTGGTTGAATTCTATGCATTTCTTGCTCCTTTTCTCGGAGGACGAGTATGGGAGTATGCTTTAGTCGGCACGTATTCTCCAGTGGTACGTCTAATCTACAACATTTGCTTGGTCTATAATTTGTTTCTTGTCTTTCCTCTTATTGTCCCTTGCAGTTTCCTCAAATGTACCTCCTTAATTGATAATCATGGTTACAACTGTCGAGTCGTGGACATACCTTTTCTATTCTAAAATCATATCTAAGATGACTCTGAAGTCCAAGTTATTAAAAGAATGACTATAATGAATTTGGAGCTGTAGATGTTGGTGAGAACATCAATGGATTTGATCAATCCATATGGCCACTTTCATAGGTCTAGGCACCCTGTTGCATACTTGCATGTGGCAGTGGAGGGGAGCTCATCAAAGGTGCCCCTTCTAAGCTAGAGACGCAGTAAATGCTGCATGGTCCCTTACCCTTGGATCGTAGAGGTCTCCATTGCTTTTTTCTATTTTGGAGAAATTAAATTGAAACATACACATTCATGGTAATAGTCCCCGTAACCTACGGGCTGACCATTGAACCTCCAACTTCCAGTCGTTGGTTGTTGTATATTTTTAGTTTCCAAACTAAGCCAACTAAACTAATCCAATGGCGCTTTCTTTGACGGATGGTTCTCGAGTGTACATAGGAGGGGCCTCATTCCCTAAAAACCTTCCTCAGTTCTGTAAATATCGACATAAAGTACAGGCTAACATAGTCATGTAACCGTGCTGCAGATCATGGTTGGGGACTTGAGGCCACATATGGACCAAGTCAGATCATAATAGTTCTGAAACAGACATCAGACAGTTAGATCTATATCCATACTGCAGCTTTTTTGCAAGTCTTTGCTTCACTCTATTAAATTTCTTCCCTTTTGATAGAACCCTTTATGCTGACTCCTTTCCCCTCAATTTGATATATGTAGGCACTCATTGTTTTCATTCTTTACGTAAGGTGTACTGCAATTAATCCAGCAGATCCTGGTATCCTGTCCATATTTAATCAACCAGGCAGTAAACCTGAAAAGCATGGATTATCAACCAAGAACGTATCTGGTGGACCAGATGAGCATGGCACAGGTGGTCACTCCTCTCCTTATTCAGTGTCCAGAAGTTCGACAATGGCAAGTAACTTGAGTAAGATTGGCTCAGCAAAGGAAGTTAGTAAAGTAAATGATCGTATACATACGGAAAGGAAAAGGTCATCTTGTGGTGGCATGGGAGGAATCTTCTGTGCATTGTTTGTCTATGAAGATTGTCGTAAAGAGGAGGATATGGAGGAGCAACAAGGCAACAGAGAAGAGGCTTTATTTTGTACTCTATGCAATTCTGAGGTATAGTGTGTATAGAGTTCAAGGATTCATGTTGGCCCTTCTGGTTCATACGTCTTAAGTACTCTCTTCCCCCCTCTAAGTGCAACAATTTTACAAGGCTTTCCTGCATTTTACCTTGAATCGTATTTGTTCGTGAAATTTATTAAAGGTGAAGATATATCGATCCATTTTAGGCTTTTGCTTTTTCCTTGTATTGTAGGTGCCAGTCGATGCTGGATTTTATATATGTTCCTATCAGAGTGTTTAAACTCCCACTGCAAGGAAAATGCTGTCAACTTTTGACTTTTTATTTTATTTTATTATTTACTATGTCCTCTTCAATTCAGGTGCGCAAATTCAGCAAGCACTGTAGAAGTTGTGACAAATGTGTGGATGAGTTTGATCATCACTGCCGGGTATACTTCTTGGGCCATTAATGCTGTAACTTTGATCAGTCTTTATTTTCTTTAATCTGAATAAATATTCCAACCTAGCTACTTCTTTGTCACTTGACCTTCATATGCTTTATTGGTTTCAGTGGCTGAACAATTGTGTGGGAAGAAAGAATTATATGACTTTCATCTCCCTTATGGCCATCAGTCTTATTTGGGTATGTTTTGAGCATGTTTCCTTTTGGGTTGGGGTTTATGGTCGATTTTTAATATTGTTCCAAACATTTCTTTTCTTGTTCAGCTTGTAATTGAAGCAGGAGTTGGCCTTGCTGTTTTCATTCGTTGCTTTGTTAATAGGCGTAGCATGGAGGCTGCAATTATTGACAGACTTGGGAACGGGTTTTCTCGTGCTCCCTTTGCAGCAGTAGTGGTATGTTGAATCAACATGGGGTACATTGTAGAGTTTAATTTTGATCAATCTCGTACTTCTTAGAATCAGTGTGACATCTGATGTTAATCCTCTCAAATCGATTGGAAATTGCTTCTCATGCAGGCTGTATGTACAGCAGTTTCTATGGCAGCTTGTGTACCCTTGGGCGAACTTTTCTTTTTCCACATGATACTGATGAGAAAGGTACTTCCCAAGTATAATTCTTTCCCAATGTTTTCTTCTCGCTTTCTACTTAGTTAAATCTGCATGTTGATCTTAGTGGTAACTGCGATACTTGTGGCATAGGGTATGACTACATATGAGTATGTCGTGGCAATGCGGGCTATGAGTGAGGTAGCACCAGAAGACATTGATGATTTACCAAATGAGTTATATTCACCAACTGGATCTGCAACAACTGGATTTAGCGGTGGCAGTTCTTTGGGTCTCCCATATAAGGGAGGTTGGTGTACACCTCCTAGGGTATTTGTGGATTATCAGGTACCATCTATGACATTGTCCTCAGTATCTTGCACTGCAGTTTGTTGAATTATTTTTCTTCTGGCAGTATCTCTAACTCCCATATCTTTTTTTAGTCTGCTTTACCATCCTGATTGTCACCTTGAACAGCTTGAATTTTAGTAGACTGGCCTCCCTATAGAGCTGTTTGTTATAGGATTTAATAGAATGAGACACGTATTACCTGTTTAGCATAATCTGATTATACGAAGAGATACTGCCCTTTTATGTACACATTAGTGTTTGTGTTGTTTTTGATATTAGGAGAGGAGGGAGGGACGATTATAGAGAAAAACAATAATCTATTTCTTTTCTAATTATTAGCATTTCTCCCATTACTGATTTATGATAATTATTAAAGTTACTTCTACGGCACGTGGCACCTGCATTTATAAGACCCACATTCTACAATCACAAGTGTTTTTGTTCAATAAAAAGTACATGGCATATTTGCTTGTTGTAATATATCTATGCCTACTTAAACTGTGCATGGGGCTCCTGCTATGATGTGGTTTCGGTGGGTTGTGCACAATATTAGTCCTGTTGTTGTAGATAGACTGTTTCCTGTAGGCCTCAACTGATAAACACTTATTGTGATCCTAACCTAAGAGTTATCAGTCTGAGATTTTTGCATGAAAGTAACTATGATATGGGAACTAAAATTCAAGATTTCATAGGAAATTGCGTCTTAGAAAGTTGTCAATCAAGTAGGTACTTTCGTACCTTAAGCTCCTACTGGTACGCCAAAACTGTGTACAGAAAAGTTTCCGAATTTAGTTTGTCTGTTTTGCAGTGATTCTTTTCTTTAAAAAACATTGTTCAACATTCGCTTGATGTTTGAAAGTCGTTGCTGATTAAACTCTGACGCATCAGGATGAAGTTGTACCCCATTTGGAACCTGGAATGGCCCCGTCAACTGTTGATCCAGATGCGACAGGACGTAACAAGGCACCTAAAAGACCAATCAAGCGCAGTGCATGGAAGCTTGCAAAACTGGATCCAAATGAAGCCCTGAAAGCTGTAGCAAAAGCCAGGGCTTCATCATCTGTGTTGCGACCAGTTGAGAACCGTCATCTGTCAGCTGGCGAGTACAGTTCAAGTGAAAATATGAGTATTCAAAGCAGCATGAGCACTGACATGGGGGTAAATAAAGATTCTAAAGGTGATTTGCGAATCTCATCTATGAGAAATTCTATTGCTCCTAGTCAAGGGAGCCGGGACGAATATGAAACAGGGACTCTAAGTATGAGCAGCTTCAGCAGTCCCAGTCGCGTCCATGAATCAGTGACGCTGAGTCCCCTCCCACGAGCTCATGGACTGAGCCATCTAAATGCAGCTGGCTCAGGTCCTGGGTTTAACTCAGCCCAGCCTTCGACTTCTAAGGCTGCCGTCCATGGTGTCAATATGGTGTCTAATTTTACTTCTGTACCTGATGAGAAAAGAATCCAGAAGGAAAGTAGTTCAGATCCTCTGTTGTTGTCAGCTTCGACTGCTCTTCTGAGGGATGTCAAAAGGACATCGGTTGTTTGGGACCAAGAAGCTGGGCGATATGTCTCTATCCCTGCCACTACGGATACTAGGAATATACCACCACAACAAATTTCAATGTCAAACACTAATGCAGATACTAGTAGTTATAGTAGAAGGGCGGTGCCAGTCATCCAATCAGAAGAGCCATCTTCCACAAGGGGTCCATTGCAGCAATCAGATAAGTTGATGTACACTGGAGAAAGCATATTCTATGGTGGGCCGCTTATAAATATTCCTGGTAGAGATGGTGCAAAACCTGATAGGACTTCAATATTCAGAAGGGGTCAGGAACGACTGGTTTCAAATTTTTCTCGGGAATCGAGGTTTAAAAGGGATTCTGTTTCGAACCAGCTTCCTGTTTTCCTCCCTGGGGGCTTTGCCCAGAGTACAGAGTCTTCGTCTGGTGTGAGGTAGTTTACGTTTGCGATCCATCTATTGTGGCTGGCCTTTAAATTACAAGGATCTTCTCATGCTCAGAGACTGGTAAGCAGGCTAGTCCTGGGGAGATTTTTCTGCTGATGCTAGAAACTCCAGACGTGGACATAACAGAAGATTTTAACTTTCTCAATGTCAGAAAGTGTGGGCTTCTCTTGCCAGTCAAGGTTCGGTTTGGATAACACTAGAGCTCTACTCAATCAGTTCCTCTCTTATCACCCACCTCTTATTCCACGATAGCATTGTCTTTGGTTTTGCTTTGAAAGTTGGAAGCTCCCTGAGCATCACCGATATAATATGTTGCATAGTTCATTATCTGCACAGATGTGTACCCTTGAAAATTTTGTATTGTATGTTTCAGAGATCTCGATTCTCAACATCCCTCCCCAACCCGAAAGAAAAAAAAAAAAAATCCTTTTTGAGTTTCAGGCAGAAAGCAGTTCTAGTATTCCATAAATTGTTTTCCTTGCAATTGGATGTGGGTCTTGTACCTTAAGCTAGCTGAATATGAAGGCGAGGTGAATATTCGGGTTTGCATTTTACTGTTCTTTTTCCTACAGTTTCTACCTTCTCTCGTCTCTACCATTCTTTTTTACCATTTCTAAATTTTTTCCTTGAATTTTGGAGTAGCAAATACATCCGCGCACACGAGGGAGGAGGGATGTTAATGCATTGCATAGTTCTGTTGGGTTTTTACCATACTGTTACACTTGTATGGAAATTGTATTGTAGATCAAAAGATTACTCCATGACGACTGACACTAGGATCAGGAATAATGGGAGTAAAAAAAAAAAAAAAAGACAAAAGAAGGTAAGAATTCACATGAGCTGAAGAACATGGGTGGGGTACTAGTTTTTGGTGGCGACTGGTGGTTTTGGTAAAGGGTACCATTGTAAGAATCATCTTATCTTACTGAGCCTGCTAGTGTTTTTGGGAGGGTTTCCATTGTCGATGAAGGTGTTAGTTGTATACTACTCCTAATCAACCAACCATATCGTAACATTTGTTTTCTCACACTTGTCGATATCATATCTTCACCATTAACAAAACAATATATATATGATAAAAGATTACAAATTTAGAGAGTATGATTTAGAAATACTAAGAATAAACGAAAAACAAAAAGGAAAGAATCCACATGAGCCGACGAACATGGGTGGGGGGACTAGTTTTTCCAAATGGGCCATGACCTTACACATCTCCAACAAACGAAAAGGACACATATTCATAGTTGTGTATACTTTGGCACTGTACATTAGTATATCCATCCATCCATTACTTTCTTACTTGACAGATTCCAATCCCTCTTTTGCACCAAAAAAACTTGACAGATACCAATCATTCAATCAATATATGTCCATAGTACTTCACAAAGATGCACCCAGAGATTAAAAGCTACATGAACAATATTATCCATAATGCTATTATTAAAAGTGATAATATAATATCGAGTAACACTTACGTAAGACGGTCCCGTGATAAGACAAGGTGAGCTTTTTAGATTGTAAGTTGAAAACTCAATCCGAAACCTTAACAACACACCCCGTCCCATCATAGGACCGTCTCACCTTTTTTGCCTATAATATTTTTATTTAAATTTAAATCTACTTGAGTTATTCACATTATTAAAAAGAGATAATACAATATTTTAAGCCAAATTACAAAATTAGACTGTCTCCATTTTTTTTTTTTTGAATAAATACATCTTGATATTTTCCATTTTATGACAATGTAGTATTAAATACACATCATCATGCAAAGAAAAGAACTAGACATCTGATAAATTGGGCTTCAATTCTTATGGGCAACTTTACGGGCACATTTCAGTTCCAAAAAAATATTAAATTTCATAAAATAAATAAAAATATAATAGTGTAATCAATCTTAGTGCCACGTCAGAAGACTCCTATTAGAGCTCTTCTCCTCACTCTTACGTCCAGATTCCTTTTCTCTCATCATTTTCTCTCTCTTTTGAACAAAAATGAAACATTTGATTCAATCCACTCTCAAGAATGTCAAGGTTTCCATTTTTCTCCACCGTTTTTTTGTTTGATCAAAGTATTTGTTGTTATCCACTTGATCAATGCGGAATTTCGTGTCTTCTAGCACTCTCACTATCTTTGGTCGAGTTTCGCATTATAGTGGGAGTGCCTTAAGACAATTTTCGGACGTAGATAGGCTGTCCGTGTTTATCTTTTTAATGATCATGTCATGTGGGTAGTCGGTAAAGTCGTTGAGAGTATCTTATATCGAGAGTCTCCCGTTATAGTGGGAGTGCCTGAAGACAATTTTCGGACGTAGATAGGCGGTCCGTGTTTGTTATTTTAATGATCATGTCATGTGGGTAGTTTGTAAAGTCGTTGTGAGGTTGTGTCCGCGACTTTTGTTATAATGATAATTGTTATAAACTTATAATGATAAAATGCATGGCTTTTGTTGTTTTCATCATTCGCCTTTGCGCTTCCTTATAAAGTTGTTGTTTTAGGAAATTGTCGAAGTTTTGTTGTGTATGTTAGGATAAATGTACTAGCTCAAATGGGGTTTCTATCGAAAGTGATTGGTCTTAGGTGGGATGATTCCCTTAGGAAAGGTGTTTCGAGGTTGTGGATGTTATCAGCTAATCTATGGGGGACATTGGCTTTGTTTTAGTTAGAGATGATGGGAATAGATTTAGAAGAGTTGGAAATAGAAATTCTTCGGAATAATGGGGATTTCGGTCAGTGGAGTGGAGCTTAATTGGTTAGGGTTTTTAAGAGCGGATGTGTTAGTACTTTAGTGCATGCTTGGTTGAAGGAAATGCAATGGCATTGCAATGCAATCAATCTTGTAATGTGATCAACTATGTATGTGCTTAATCGCTATTTCACTGGCAATTGCATAACCGTGTTTGTTATTAGTTAGGAGTAAAGAAATGGAGGATTAGTAACAATATTTAGAGCTTGTGTTAAAGATGTTTTTAGAATGCCGTCATATTCGAGGGGTCAACGAATGTAATCAAGCAGAATGCTTTTATATTTACGGAGATAACAATGGTTGCAACTTGCAGTTCAGTAAACTTTGGAAAAAAGAAAAGTGAGGCAGTGGAGACAACGATGAACAGGATATGGGTGAGGAGGCATCTGCAATTACTATAGAGAGATATTTTGTTAACATCTCGAGGAAAGAGAATGATGAAGGTAGCAGAGAGAGTGGAATTGGGTCAGTGTGCTGCAGAGAGAATGTCAATGGTGTCCATTGATCAGGATTAAATTGTTACGTTATAATTTCAATATGCTTTTCTAACCAAACAGAATGATGTGATTCATTCGTTTTACCAAAGACGCACTTGTTATTGGTTCTGTTACATGCTCATGTTGGCTGAATCTCACATTTCTGGACTATAAGAAGTCCAAAAAACTATAGGTTTCAGTTAGTTGAGTTAAATTGGGTTAATGTGAACCTTGACTCTCTGTCAGGCTTCAAAGTCGGACTGTAGACCTGATTTATTTTGGTCTAGACAGAACCAGACATCTAGGGGGCCATGGACACTTTGCATGATCATTGATACTTGGTTTCAGACAATGGGGCGGCCTTTTTTAAGTAGGGGTATCTATGATAGTGTAATGCACTTTTGCTTTCGCACCTTCTGGAGGGGGGGGGGGGTCATGTACCCGTCTTATTAAGCATGATTGATATGCTTCTCTAGTTATGTATACATGAAAAATTCCATATCAACTTTTGTGATACATTATGGTTTTGTCTGAAGATCCCTGTGTCGTTCCTTGTCTGTAAAATACTCTGACAATTGGTTACTCCAATGATATATGCAGTCTACTACATATTCGAGACATGCAGCTGTTTCTGGTAGCCGCATCTCAGACCTGGTCAGATGTTTTACTACTGATATGTATGCATCAGTTGACTCAACTACTGAAAAAAGGTAAGCTTTTCTGTATTCATTTTGTGTCCATTGAGTTAGTCTTTCACTGAATCTATACGTGCAAATCATACTAGTACAAGCCTCTTTCCTGCTTTTGGTCTGCTAAGAGGATCTTTAGCTGCCATTCTACTCTGGTATGAAAGGATTTACCATGCTATTGTTTTGGTTTCTTCTTCTTGGTCTCAGATCCAATAAACACCCTTAGATGTTCTTTATGTCTTGCGGTCAAAACCTGTAAACTATTCGGGGTGGAGGTCGGTCCCTTGTCGACGGACACAAATCTATTTACTGAAACTCAAAAACAAAATTTTACGATTAACTTAAAAACAATTTTCTCATACTATCACACTTACAGATCATCAGGTGCCTTCTACCAAGCACTTAACAGAGGATTCAAGCCAACATACAAGCCCAATCCATAACCTTGGCCACAGTTGAACATTTTTATCCAAAAAGGGGTCAACCGGGGTAGGATAGTTAAGGATTGCTGATTTGACAAACAAGTAAAGGAGTGTTTCTTCCCAGATGAGAATGGTAGGGGTTAGGTCTGTCTTATAGGTTAAATTTAATAGCAAGATTTGGGGATCAGAGAGTGCGGCTTGAGACATTTTAGTGGTGCTTTTATGAATGTTACTTCACTTATATGCATGATCAACAAGTGCGGATAGTCTATTGAAAGCTTGGGCTATCTCATGGATGTGTTCTTCACCCTACGCCATATCAATAAAGTAGAATGAAAATCTCAAGGCAATGTCGTGACTTGGATATCGGATGTAGCTATCAACAAACCTCTATAATTATGTCTTGTCTCTTGTCCATAGTTTACACTCACACCTTGTCATGACCACTGGATAGCTTTCTTTCCTACCCTATTTACTTTTTTGTTTTAGAATTCACTTCTGTAAATATTCATGCTTTATTTTTTGTGTTTTAGTTACAAAGGGCACTCAATGCTGGCGCCTTTCACTGCTGGATGGCAGACAACTGACGCTAATCCCCTGGTGATTGAGAAGTCAGAGGTACGGCTTTTTCCATATTAGTACAAACCACATAATAAGTTTTGGAAAATTTATTAACAAGTGTAGGCTGCCCCTGGGCCAAACTTTGTTTTTGCCAGGGTTGTTATGTATACGATTCCAATGGAAAGAAGTATCTCGATTCTCTTGCTGGCCTATGGTGCACAGCCTTAGGTACTGATGTTGATGAAAACAGTATACTTTTAATGCTGTTTCTGTCAGTAATTTCCGCCAATTTATGTATCTTGTCTTATTTTGACTTCTAATATTTATACACAACCTACATTGCCGAGAAATTATTTGGCTATGGGCTCACGAATCATCTAAACCCATAGTGCACTAATTACTTTATGTGTAATTCCTATGCATCCAGTTCCTTAAGTTTTACAAATTCCAACTTAATTGCCCTTTTCTTTGATTCACGTGTCTTGGAAAAGCTCAGTTCTGATAGGCTTGCGAAATCTGTTTGCCTGTATGCTAGTATATATGCACTATATTTTTTCAGCAAGTCTGGTTTTTAATTTTAAGTGGTCTTTACCTACAACCATCTTCACAATCTAGACATGAGATTGGTTTTAGTATTAAGTTTAAACTAGAACATTTTAAAGTGGTCACTTTTTGTACAATTTAATAAAAAGTGACCACTATAAGTCACTTTATGACTACGCCATTAAAAATTTAGACCGTCTCTTTAAATTATTTGTGATTTTTTTGGCAAATAAATCAGAACTCCCATATTTTGTTTTTGGTTGCTGTCCATATCCAGGCTTTTTAGTTATCTTGCAACTTACAAGCTTTAACTGTGTCCATTGCCTGATCTGAAACACGCAGGAGGAAATGAACCTCGACTTGTGGCTGCGGCCACTAAACAGTTGAATACATTGCCGTTCTATCACTCTTTCTGGAATCGAACTACAAGAGTCTCTCTGGTAAATATTAAGGATCAATTTCATTACCGTGGTGTCTCTTGCCAATCCTAAAAGTAGACTCCTGTTTCAAATATATTTATGGTGAGATCGGGGCTTTAGAATGGATGTTAATATAGTTTAGTTTCTCACGATTTTCCGTCACCAAGATTAAACCTCACTAGTTTCATGACATTGTAATCTCGGAAGCTAAGACATAATTATTTTGATGCACTGAAGTGTACAAAGCTATTGATGCATAGCTTATTATTGAATGGCTGAGGGGTACTTCTTTCCCTGTTTATGGCCGATAGTGAAGCTACGCAACTTATGTGGTTCATGATTTCTGTGATGCAAGCTTAATTACATTGCCTAAGTTTAATTTTGCCCAAGTTTATTGATTATATGACCGAAATTGCTGTTGGTATTTTGTTTTGCCTTCCTTATCTGGGTTCACTTATTTACATCCCATATATGTAGATCTACTTTGTAATATTTTAGTCGTATTGTCTGGATCTTCACAACTGAAGTGTTCCGTTGAGGTCTTAATAGTTAAGGCAGTTGGCGGAGCTGAAGCCATGTTTTTTTTGTCTCTAGTTTTACTGTTGCTTGTTGTTGCATGCTTCAAAGTTTAAAGTAAAGAACTCGGATGCAATTTCATAGGATGTTCATATTAATCTGTTTACCAATTTTGCAGGAGCTCGCTGATGAGCTTTTGAAAATGTTTACAGCAAGAAAAATGGCAAAAGCCTTCTTTGTAAACAGTGGATCAGAAGCCAATGATACTCAGGTAAAACATCCAGAATTCTGGGGTATGATGCATGTCTTGCAAAATAAAAGAAAAATGGGGCATCATTGCATATTATGAAGAGCCTAGAGGGCCTTGGTTTGGTAACTGGAGCATAGCTCCCTATAGTCACTTTTCCAGAACAGAACCAGGGTGCAGTTCAATATAATTCTGAGTTGAACTTGGACGTATCCTAATAGTAGTCAAACTTGTTAGAACCTGGAAACAGCAATTGATTTGGCCTTGTAAACTTTGATATTTCAGTGTTGTGCTATTTCTGAGAATCTACAGTCAGACCGTTATAACTACTAACTCATGACCTGGAAAGCTTTCCAAGTCCAATTAGCAAAATCTGGAGAGGATAAACGAGAAAAGAAAAGGCATAGCGCACATAGAAAAGAGAGTACTGATGCATCAATTTGTATTTCGTATTTTGCAAGGGATTCAAAGTGTTTATTTCTGTGGATATCAGCTATGCTTTGTTTCGTAATTGTCTCTGACTATTGTCTGCACAATTGCTTACTTGCAGGTGAAGCTGGTTTGGTATTACAACAATGCTCTTGGAAGACCAAATAAGAAAAAATTTATTGCTCGATCAAAATCGTAATTTCTCATCCGAGGTTGATAAATCTCATTGATATCTTGAAGTTATTGATTCTTACACCTTCCCTTTTTGACAGATACCATGGTTCTACTCTTATAGCTGCTAGCTTATCAGGGTAAGATCCAAGTTTCCCATGACATAAGTTGCTACACTCATATACTACTTTAACCAACTGACATGCTAATTCCTACAGGCTTCCAGCTCTGCATCAGCAGTTTGATCTGCCAGCTCCATTTGTTTTGCACACTGATTGTCCACACTATTGGCGTTTTCGTCTTCCAGGTTGCTATAGACTTCTTATTTTTATGATTGATCTTTGCTCTTTTATTCTATTTAGCTTCCTTTTGATGTATATCTCATTTAGGTGAGACGGAAGAGGATTTTGCTACCAGGTTGGCTAATAACCTAGAAAATCTTATTCTCAAAGAGGGACCAGAGACGGTATGGAAATTTACGATTAAAGTGAAACACACATGTCGATTTATACGCTTTAATCTTATCCTATGTGGCTCTATATGCACCCGAAAAGTTCCCGACATTCAAAGTAATACATATATGTCAATTTATACTCTCTAATCTTATCCTATGTGGCTATCTATGCACTCGAAAGTTCCTCACAATCAATGTAAAACATATATGTCTATTTTACTCTTCAAGTTTATCCTATGTGGTGTTCTCTTTGCACCCAAAAAAAATCCTCCTTTCTATAGATTGTCGCTGATATGCTTTGATGTTGCTATTACAGATTGCTGCATTTATAGCTGAGCCTGTTATGGGAGCAGGAGGGGTGATACCTCCCCCTGCAACGTATTTTGACAAGGTTTGGTACCTGTGTTTTGGCATGTTAGCGTTCTGAAACTTTAACTGACTTGATTGACGTCACTCGTCACATGGATTATGAAACTTAATTTCAACCATTTCTGTGATAACTTGGAAGTTGGAACTGGTGATTTTAATGCTTTTATTCATCTTACAATAACAACACCGCTTGTAAGATGAGACGCTACTAGTTCTGGGGTAAATATAGTTCGAAGAATAGAGTAATAGCAATTGGTAAACAACACGGAATAGGATAGGATAGCCTTTTTAGATAAACAAATGCAAGACTGTAATCTTTTTAGAAGATTTTTTGCTGAAGAAAGTTGATTTAGCCAGTTCATTTATCACGTAAATCTGAATATATGCTCATAGTAGTGCTGTGCCAGGCGGACAAACCTTGGTCCTAGGACTTCGCTGCTCTTCACTAAAAGCACATCATGAAATTCGCGTCTCAATATGTGGAGCATAGTTTATAAGCGTATAATAGTACTAGTACAGCTATTTATATTAAATTATACTTAGCAGGTCTGTACTTGACTGTAATGCAGTTCCTTCGTGACCTTAGCTTAGTTTAATTTTTAAGTTTCATTTTCCATTGTTTGCCAAGTGAATCGACCAGTGTCTTCGGGGAATAGTTGGAGAAGTTGTTAAGAGTGGTTGTTAGAAACACATATTTTGTTTGCTATGCCATCTGTCTTGTGTTTCTTTAGGGTATCTGTTTCTATCGCTTACATATCAAATGTTCTTTAGACTTAAAATTTGTCTTGTTTGCATACTTGGCACAGGTTCAAGCTATTCTAAAGAAATATGACATTCTCTTAATTGCAGATGAGGTATGTTTTATACTTTGATCTTTCCATGTTGTAATATGTTTCTTTGTAGACGTCCCAACACATTTTTGTTTCTAATCCCCTAAAATCATCGAATATTATGAGGGAACCTCACACTGGAAGATATTTCTTCCAAGTGGCCTTGCTTCACCTTTTCCTTCCGTCCGTTCCCTTTCCTACCAGATATTGACTTGTTTTAGGCTCAGAGCTATGGAGGGAGTATCTATTTCGGCTGTTGCATTTTTTTTCTTCTGAAAATGATCTTATCCAGAGATAATTCCTTATTCTCCAGTATCGTGTAGGTTATATGTGCATTTGGAAGGCTTGGATATATGTTTGGTTCTGATAAATACAATCTTAAACCAGATCTTGTCTCCTTGGCCAAGGTATGGACATGCCAATATTTGAAAAGAGTGTTTCTGTGTGAGAGGCCCTAGTCATCGATTTTTGTTTTGTTTCTACAGGCTCTATCTTCCGCCTACATGCCCATTGGAGCAATTCTTGTAAGCCCTGAAGTTGCAGATGTTATATCTACTCAAAGCAACAAACTTGGTATGTATTTAGTACTCTATCCGATTTCTGTGGATAAGAAAGTCAAGACATTAATTGTACTCTATACGAAGTTGTTAATGGAGCTCATTTTTTTAACTTAAGGTGCATTTTCTCATGGATTTACGTATTCTGGGCACCCGGTATCATGCGCTGTCGCACTCGAATCACTGAAATTGTACCAGTATGTTTCTGTTGAAACCTTGTTACGTCTCCTTTTACTCTTGCTCTTTTCATGGGGGTGGTTGGGATGAGGGAGACGAGTGAAGAGGAGTTTTTCCATATCTCAAATCAGGCTTGTAGGGTCAGAAGGACAACTCCTATGCTCTCATGTGCTTATTGTCATTCTCTATTACTTCTCTTTCCTGTATCAATATCTTGGGAACAAAAAAAATGTTCCAGAACTTCTGAGTAGTTATTTGATTTCACTAGTCCTTGCCAGGGTGATGAAGGATTCATCCGGGTAGGGGGGTTATTAGTAAGCAGTGGCCATGCTTCATAAATTGCCAATTCTCTTAAATTTCCCCAGTTTTTTTCAGCTAACTAATGTGTCTATCAAGCTGGTTGAATAACTTTATACCTGGACCTGCTTTCTTTTGTAACAGTCTGGAAACCATCTGCTTATGAACTGCTTATGATGTAATTTTTGTGGACCTTAAATACTTTTCACTGAACTTGATTGAGAGCTGGCATAATCTTTGTTTCAGGGAAAGAAATATTGTTGAACAAGTAAGAAGCATTGCTCCGAGATTCCAAGATGGACTCAGAGCTTATGCTGACAGTCCTATCATTGGGGAGGTATCTTTGCTGTTGTTATATCTGATTTCTCTATCAACCAGATAGCATTTGACAATGTTATATAATTTCATCCTACAGATAAGGGGTACTGGCTTAATCCTTGGAACTGAATTTACGGACAATAAGTCTCCAAACGATCTATTTCCTTCAGAATGGGGTATTTGCATTTTGCGTGCTTTACTTATCATCTTTTTTTTTTTCACGTACATGGCCTGTTTATACAATTCCTGTGCATCACAGCCTCTTCCATGCTGGGATCAAGTTTTGTGTATATGGTGTGCTTTACTGCATAGTCATTCTAATCATGTATATTCAAAATATACAGGAGTAGCTGCATATTTTGGGGCACAATGTGAGAAGCATGGGATGTTAGTTCGTGTGGCTGGTGATAACATTATGATATGCCCCCCGCTAATAATCTCTGAAGGGGAAATTGACGAGGTAAACTTAATGTTGAATTGAGAAATTGAAATTGAATTTCTTTGATCCACGTTTGTTACCATCCGGCTGTGGAACGTCTTGTCAATACTTGTTTCAGCTCAAAAGCACCAAAATTTGTGTGCAATTTTAATGGTTACTAACTCATCTTTGTTTTATTATGATCATATATCAGTTGATTAGCAAATATGGGAAAGCATTGAAGGATACTGAGGAGAGAGTGAAGGAGCTAAGAGCACAGAAGAAGTAAGCATCCCAGCCTGGTTGATGATGGCGAAAATGAAAATCTTGCAACTGCTTTTTTTTTCTTTTTTTTTTTTTTTTGTATAGAAGGGGAAGTGTAATTGGTATGGTAATAAAAATAAATACTTGCTTACCATTGTAAGAATCATGGTATTTTACTGAAGCATCATTTAGGTACTGCCTACTGGCTGATGCTTTTATCAATTTCATGAGATGAGCCAGAACTTGATAATTTATATTCGTCCTCTCCTTTTCAACACTCGGGCATCTTGCGGGGTAAGGTTGAACCAAGTCATGCCATGACTGCATACTGTCTGTTAGGCAATCTATAGCTCAACAGATAAATTTGGGGGCTTAATCATGCGAAATAGCCTGGGTCCAGCATTTTCGAGTTTTGGTACTTGGTTACTTGGAGGGCTTAGTAGCCGATTGACCCGGTATTTCCAGGGCTTTAAAGACGAGTTGAATCTATTACTTCCTCTATCGAGATTCGAGAAGTTTGTGACTAAATCAGTATTCTATGTTGTGCTGATATTGCGTGGATTGCAGAAACATTAAACATAGTAGTATCTGAATCTTGGTATGTCATTCAGGAGCAAAAGCGAATTACAACACAATAATCAGATAGTCTAGCGATCATCAAGGAATTGCCTAGTATTTCATTTCCTGTCAGCTTTTCTGCGGGCTCGTCGTTCTCTAGAGCTCAAAGAGGACTGAAATCCAGAGTTATCATCTGCGTCCTCGTCATCCATTTGTCTAAGAGATTTCTGCTCAACATGCCATTTCTTAAGTCAGTTTCAGCAAGCAAATAACTCCAGCCTACATTACAGCATCATTCAAGTTGCACAGTAGAGATAAGGGAGAGAGGGAAGCAAGCAAAGGGAATACCTCACGGATTTCAGAGAAGCTGACTGCATAGAAGGTGACTGCAGCTGCTGCTATGATGCCCACTACTGGAATTGCTATCTGCATTGCATCCATCTTTCTCTGTAGTCTTTATGAGATGGTTTTTGCGTAACAGATTTGTATTTCCCTCTCCTCTATGATTGTATTTTCTACTGTAGTTCCCTTGTGTGGCTCAGATAGTATGGATTTTGGTTTAAGGATATGCTTTTCTTTTCTCCTCTTTTTATTATACTCCCTAAATTAAAACAATAACTAGTGAAAAACAATTCATAACGTGACTCGGTGACTATCAAAAAAAAAAAAAAAAAAAACTCATTACAGGATTAATAAAGAGACCTCTAATTCTAAATATCAATAAAAAGACTAGTCTATATATCAACTCTCTATTGTGATTCACAAAAGACTTAAATAGGGAGAGTTAAGCCCATGTAAACGATCATTTGTGAGGTATATATACTTACAAGACTATTATACTTAATGATTAACTTATTGTTGTCATTCTAGATTTCCACGTGTGAGATAAATGAAATAAAATGGAAAATAAAATAAAGCTACAATGACATTCTCCAAAAAAAAAAAAAAAAACTTACTTTGACACTCTTTGAAGAGCTAGTGTGAAAAAAATTGGCCAAATAACATGCACAAACATCTAGATTAAAGAAAAACTAATCATCGACATTTTGTTAACCACTACTTCATATAACATACATTTTTACAAAGAAAAAAACAAATCTTTAAATGTTTATACAAGAGGCAATACGTCTAATTTCTTTGACCATTTAAAAAAATTTGAATGTGACTATCTACTTTAAGGTAAAATCTGACCAATCATTTTTTTGGAGTGTATAAAAAGTAATCAGTTTAGCTCAATATGTGACTAGTTCTAATTTTGATTAAAAATAAACTATTTTTTTTTATTTATCAAGTGTGTTATAAAAACAGAATGTCCATACAATAGAGAACACATAATCAAGGTCACAATAAAAAAAAAAAACAACAAAGATAACACATAAGTTACGGTCTGAAATGTGCGTCCAAATTTGTTGATAAAAATCGAACACCTAACCTCACCAGTCGAGCTAATTCTTATCTTAACACATAAGTTACGTTGTGAATCTGTGACACTATAGTTCTAAAGAGCTCCATCGGCTTAGAAAAAATACATACCGAGGGTCTAAGCTCTCATCACCAATAAAACTCCATAGGTGTTCTATAACCTTTTTGGTAAAATATAAGCATATTAATGAAACCATAACAAATCAAAGTTTAACAACCTAACAAAGACAGCAAACTACTCAACATGCTTATATAACAGGTCAAAATGTTACAAAACACCAACCAACTACTCATTTTACATTGTTGCAGACCTATAATTCTAGTTTTAACTCAAATATGCACTTTTTTTTTTTGGTAAAATGAAATTTTTATTAATACCAAAAGTATGAGTTACACAACCTAACAGTTCAAGGCAGTCCTAACCCAACAGCCAAGAACTAGCTAAAACAATACACCGAAAACCACACTCTGCCTTGTTTACAAAAGCATCAGAGACTCTGAAAGGCGACAACTTGGTAATATAAAACAGCTCCGACGACAAATAAACCAAAAAAACACATTTTTTTTGCCAAAAGCTTGTGCGTGAACTACACGTACTGGAAAATCTTTTTTTTTTGTTTAAAAATAACTAAAACATACAATTTACAATAACAAAATC
>CAAKMY010054931.1:0-12823 GCA_901111285.1 Corrigiola litoralis
GATTGATATCAAAGAGAGTCTCAGTCTAGTCACTCAACTAATCTACTCGTAGAGTGCTAGTAGTATACTAGTAGCGTGTGTGGTAGTTAAGACTTCGCTCCTTCTTCTCCCTTAAAGCTATGGAATCCCACTTGGAATGCAAAGCATTCTTTTCGACCTTGTACTAAGCTAAGGAATCATAGCCAGGCCGGAACTCTTGATCTATCAATAAGACGGTGAGAACTCAATCAGCAGGGACTGATAGTCATCATCGAGGGTATGACCAATGAACTACTGCTGAGAGCGATAGACTGTCTGACTGAGAGAACAAAACCGCATTGGATGAGTTCTCGTCACACCGGATCTTCTTTCTATTATGCAATTGGACGATCTGGCTTTGTCAAAGCGAGGGATGGGGGAATACACAAGATCTTGATTTGTCTCAGCCGCTCTCCCCAGGGCAGAATCTGTTTGATATCCACCTGCTGCCACTAGATTAGATACTTGAGTTAGCTTTCGTTTAGTAGCTTCATGCCACTCAAGCACACTCAAGTCTTTTGAATCAAAAGATTAATCCAGTTGGAAATTTCCACAACAGGATCTTTATATCACTAACAAAACCTGAGGCTGATACCTGAGAGGTTGAGTTCATGCCTAGAAGGCCCTATCTATGCTACTAAAGCTGGTAAAGGAAATGAATGAAATCAGCTTCTTCAATTCGCATGTGGTAAGCCAAACCCCTTTCTCTTATTTTTTTTTAAGCTGCTTTTAGTTCTTCCTTTATTAACCCGAGGAATATGACACGGCCTTTCAGCCCTTCTTACTATGCTTTCCGTGGTAGCTAGGCTAAGTCCTGGTGTTTTAGTTAGTTAGTAAAGGCTTTAGGAAAAGGCGTAACTCTTCTTGTCGGAAGGGCTGGGCTATAGATAAGATTTCGTTCTTTATTCCCCTGTAATATGTAATAGTAGTTCTAATCCATCTAGCAATAAAGCAGTTTTTTCTTTCTCAAGCCTGTTTGAAAGCACGTGATAAAGCCTAAGCCATTTTAAGCTTCTTCTCCATTATCTGGGAAGGCTAACAATAAGAGGTAGATTTCTTTCCTTGGAATATTTTAATTTCTTTCTATGGCAGGTATGACTAGATATCTTTACCGAAAAAGTGTGAGTTTGAGTTGAAGTTGCAGATAATAAATCCCCTCTTCCCCCGAGATAAACTAATCTCGCGCTGTAAAAGGGCCTTCTCTGGGTGCACAGAGGTTGGAGCTTTCTTCTTCTTTAGAACGAGTCCTAAATGCATTAAAAGTGGACAAGGAATTAATGGCAGTTGCGTCAGCGGTAAAGACAAGGGACGTGGGATAATGGTAGGAATAGCTCAACGAAAATAAGCAGTCGGGGCACCCCTTGAAGATAGATTTGCCCGTGCTACGGCCGGGAATGGGGAGAAGGCATAATAGAATGTCCTTCCTTCTTTTGAGATAGATGTTACGGAGCCCTTTCCCATAGAATCTTTAAGGATAAGGATTAGCCTGGGAAATCTCACGTTTAGGGAATCAGATGAGGAATCACCAATAGACGTACCTGAAGACGCAGTCTAAGGCTGACGAAAGCCCTTACGGCTTGTTCGATCAGATTGAGAGTTCAGACCATGAGAAATCCACTCCTTTTTACCCACAAAGGAATGGCCAAGCCGACTCCACCAATAGGGATCCGCTCGGGAAGAGGTAGGAATTCTAGTTAAGAGGTTATTAGGATCCTAGCCTAGCTAATGGCAAGGGAAAGGAAAAGAGCTCAACGAAAAGCAAAGATCTCTCGGGCAAGTGCTCTATCAAAGACGGATTCCCTGGAAGAAGAGCAGGATTCGGGTTCAGCTCTCTCATCATAAAGAAGTTAAAATGAAGACTCGGCTACCGGCTGCCAATGGGATAGCACCGGATCTACTGCCATCCTCTTTCCTTCTCTATTCTTTCTCTTTATTTCCCTGTAACCCGAAAGGGCTCGACTTGGTCAGATGGGTGCGTGCGCTTCGGATAAGGCTAATTTATATGCTTACACAATAACTATGGCTCACGAGGAGGCCCTGGTCCTGACTAAGTAATGGGATCCCCGTACTTTTCCTATTTTCTTTCTTCTTTAATGTCGAGCTTTCGAAAGGCATTGGGGAGGGAGAATGAACGATCGACTGCTAAAGATCTTGAATAAAGCATTGATAGCTTTGCAGAGGAGAAAAAGTTTGATTCTTCCCGAAGGTCTTCCTTGCATGCTGAAGTGAACAGGGGCGGTACCAACTACGACTAGAAAGCGGTCACTCCTGTCAATGAATACCATTCATAGCTGTCCATGTTAGTAACATAGCCGTAACGACTTTGTTTTACTGCTCGAGGTGGTGATAGCTTTTATATATTTACTTAATTATAAGCTTGCATAGTGCTCTTCCTTTTTTTTTTTCTTTCTTCTGCCGAACCGAACGAAGACAGTTTATCTCCCCTCTGTACCTATTGCACTGATCTCTTCTCTTTCACTCTCTTTCTTCATTCAGGAAAGGTGAAGATTGAATCGGAAACAGAAAACGAAGCAGGAACAGACTTGTCCTTTGGTCGAGTTTGCTTCACTTCCTGAGCCCTCACCACTTCCTGCGACAGCTAACAAGGGGAATTTAGGACAACTCGTTCATTTAGCACAACTTCATTCCGCTCGGGACTCTCTTTGGAGATTCCCTTCTTTCCAATCCAGAAATATAGTGCTGGCTCGCTATTCATATTATTTCTGCTTGACCGGTACCAATAACTCCATTTTCCATGAATTCTGGTCTGGGCGCTTAGCAGCCCCTACTTTCACATTTCTTCCTATGAAACTACTTGGTCTACTTCCATTTAGACTGAGATGGCGTCTCTTTCGACGGATTGATCCGGACTTCCCCACTTCAACACTCGCAGGCAAGAAAGAAAAGACCTGAATCCTACTGAAGCTGATAACAGAGACTGAGCAGATATTGACCTATGAGATTTGTACACTTCGGCTTGGCACCTTCCTTTGCTTCGTGCTCGCACGGGCCCTTTCTCTTTCAATCTTTGCTTACCCGTGGGCCTTCCAGGATCACTTTTGGAGCTCGCAACGTTGAGTTTTATTCACAGTTGATCCTTACTAATCCATATGAAGTTAGCTACTTCCCTCAGTGGGGATAAGGAATTTCATAATTGAAACCCCGAATGAAATGGCATTTTTCCTATCTAAAATAGGGCTTTGAACCAGCCTTAGAGACCATTATTTTTCTTTAAAGAAAGTCCTGTTTTAATGATTTACATAAATTTGAGTTTTTTTCCATTCTTCAAATAAAAGACTTCCTGCCTGCGCTAATCCGCATTGCTTTCAAGCAGTAATTTAAGCTCAATCCAGTCTGACAAAGGGAAAAGTCGCTACAAGTCCATCCCCGGTTCGCGCCTCTGATGTTTTTATGTATTAAGAAGGCCTGCTCAAAGGGCATGTCTGATAGAGAGGCGCCAATGTCTCTAAAAGGAATGGGAGTCTTGGGCATATGAATAAACCTACTTTTCTTCTCTTAAAATATGATATTTCGAGTTAGAGGATCACACCTAAAAAGAAAGAGTATAAGTGGAAAGTACCTTAGCGAACAAGAATTTCCTTATTTGATGCAAGATTCTATACACGTACCAGTTACGCGAAGCAGCTCCATCATCCACATCTCATATGCCATTGGAGGGTTTCCCATTCGTCATGTGCCCTTTAGGTGGATCCCCTTCCCATTAAGTATAAGTAAGTAGCCTTGAATCCATAACCTTGATTCCCTCCTTGAGCCTTAGCCCGAAGGACCCATTTTACAGGCCTTAGTCAGCCCCTGTCTTCAGGTTGCTCTTTGGTCTGGATAAGGGGGCAGGGACAGGCTCCTCGAGCAGATAGCATTACAATGGAGAAGGTCATCTTCCCATTACCGGCGGAGAACTCAAGGGCTCCAAACTCCTTAGGTCTTGTTTTGTAAGCTTGAAGCTTTGAAACCTGTCGAAATTAACTTACCACTCCAATAACCTAAGCTTAGCAGATCAAGTAGATCACTACCGAACCCCGTACCGTACACACTGCTTTCTCGGCTTCGCCTCTTTTTGATGGCATCAGGGGATTCTCTCTAAGAAGAACAGCCTTTTCCGATTCACGCGCAAAAGCCCTTGCTTTTGTAACACGTGTTTGATGCAATAATCGCAACGAGAGTCAGCGCTGTTGGATAGAAGACTGGTATAGAATCATCTGTGGGAAGCGTAGCCTTGCTATGCTAAAGGAATGGATTTCACTCTTTCGGGAGTGACCTGCTCCTCGGTGGATATCATAAGCTGTTGTCGGAATAGGGCCCAAGAGGAAGACTTTCAACAACCTCAAGGGCTTGTGGATTTCTCCGTCAAATCCATAGGCCTATTCTCTGTTGCCATACGGACGATAAAGGAAGGGACAAGTCAGGGGAGGCCAAGAGGTAGCAAATAACAATATCACATCATAATCTACCCAAGCGGGAAGGCAGGAGGGCGCGAGCTCATTAACCACCCTTGGATCCGTTCATAACATATTATGGATATACTTTCAGAACTACTTTAATAAGTCAAGTAAATAGTCTCTGTCTTCTCTCTTTTATTAAACTAAGTAAATAAGGTAAGATCAAGGAAGTACAGTAGATTAGCTCCATACACAGATTAAGGCTAGAACTCCTTTCTTCCTGATCTTATTCCACTTGCCAAGGAAGGGGAGCAACGAAGAGAAGACATTTTCTTTAGGATGGATGGACCCTTTCCAGAGAACTAAGAGAGATAGATTAGGATTATCACCTGTCTTTCTAACTACGAAAAGAAGTTAGGCCTTTTTCTAAAGTCCAAACCACCAAGAGCGGATTCTCGGCTTGGCTACGCTATTCTAACTATATGTCTTGCCTTGTGAAGGTAGTTTTTACTTGCTTACTTGTTCCAAGTAAGGAACTACACATTACACTATTCTTTTAATTTTTATCTTTAGTTCGAAGTCTTTTCTGCTCTTAACTTAATAGAGAGCGTAGTTCAAGCAGAATCCTAATCATACTATTGCGAGTACCGAATCACAGCTTAAACCCTCGGTGAAAGAGGCTTAAGCCCGACTACAGAGCATAGGGATATACCCAAAGCGCTAATCTGTTCTAAGCCTGCTAACTCATTAAAGTAAACAAAATCAACCTTGTAATCCTTCTTTCCAAGCCAGGGATGGGTGAAGGTTAACTTATTTAGGAGTGTGACGGGCTTCGTTCTTAGCCTTTGCTTTCGCCCCCCATTCGTGAACCAGCTCTTTGCTTGGGCCTATCCTGTCTACCAAGAGGCCAAGAAAGAAGGAACTGACATAATAAAAAGCCTTCCTCAAAAATCAGATGTGGCACTTTCAGAATAGAATATGCTGCTAGACTTTGCCTGCCATCTTACTATAACAAAGATTCCTAGTTTCAAAGGTGCCTAGCCTTCTTTTGTTTTGTAGCAAGAAGGTGCAGATGAAGTGAATCAGAAGCATCGACTGTGAGGGAATAGTCTCTTGCAAGAATAAGGTAATAGCCCTATTCTATTGACCCGGCTTTCTCCACTTACGGCAAGAGCATATCGCGAGCCATGGATAGAATGCACAGTGAATCACTAGTAGCAGGAAGATGCCCACGGTTAGACATTTAACAGGAAAAAGAAGTGAGCAAATCAGCTCTTAGCAAGAACAAGGAAGAATGCGCGACTGGCTATCTCGAAATTCTCTAATAAAGAAGGAAGCTAGTAAGTAAAGGCCCTCGCCTTTCGGGTTTTTAGTGCTCCTTCCTTTCTCTACTGCAAATAGCGTAAGTTGTTCACGAATAGGATTCATGGCGCATCGATATCCATATTTTTCCGGGTTCTTTCACTCCTAAATCATTTTAGGAGGGTTACTATTCCTACTCCTTTTTCGGGGTACGGCTAAGCCTAACTCTGGACAGCTTCTTGCGTGCTCAGAGGAAGTCTAACTGACAAGCCTTATTGTTATTGGTCTTGCACACTAGCACACTAACTGAAGCATCCGCCTTTGTCTCTATCTCCACTGCTGGCTTAGACTGATTGAAGTATGCCAGTTTGCTAACTCTAGCTCCCTGCTCTTTGGACTTACTAGCCTACGGCTTAGCCAAGACTGATTTCAATACAAGTAGTGCCCTTTGGGCTCGTGCAGAAAGTCTCGGTGATAGGAAGCAGAAGGACAATGACACTAGCTAACCAACTGAGAGAGCGGAAATAGATTAATTTCATGTCTAACTTCGGTAAAGCTAAGCCTCTTAATAAGAAAGAGCGGGACAGCTTCTGAAAAGACTTTACTTCAGAGCGGGTTAAGGTTAACTTCAAGTTGTCGATCTAAATCCTTCTTGATTGACTTACCCTCTTATTAAGGTATAATCTCGAGTTTAAGGAAGTCTTCTCTTTTTTTACAGGTATAAAGAGAAGGGATTATGAGCTAGTATAAAAGACTTCACTCTAATGAAATAGCCTGACCTTACTGCTTATCCCCTTAACTCCTAGTTACTAGTAAAGGAATTGAAAAAAAAAATGCAAGCCAAGGTGATCTAACCCGCTGTCCAGCTCTTTTTCTTGCTTGTGCCGTAATCTCCTACGACGAAACTCAATCATCCTATGGACGAGTTGATGACGGATCTTTCTGTAGAGCAAGTAGGTAATAGTGAGAAGCTTCACTGGATCGAAAGGATAGAGATGCTGGCCTCTTAAAGAGAAAAACCGGATCTTATTCTCTTACTTGCTTGTGAGCCCGGAGGGTTAACTAATTAAGATATTAAAGGATAGTTATTAAAAGTGACCAAGAACATAAGGACCAGATCGTCTCAACCACAGGCATTCCCATTGGATAGGTTCCGTCCTAGGTCCAAACCAGGCGCACCATTCAGCCTCATCATCATAAGCTCGGATAATGGAAAGCTCCATGTACATCCTTAACATATCCACGTCGAATGACTGGCCCAACTTCTTACTGGTGGGTAAGGAGAAAAGGTAACATCTCAGCCCAAGGCTACTTTACATAGCTATGATTCGATATCTCAAGATCTCAGATTCGGATTTTATGCTTTCATCTCTGTTAACCAAAGCTAATCCACTTCCCTACTGAAGGAATGTAAGTCAGTCTCTGTCAGGCTTAGCTGAAGAGCTACGTCCCCTGCGTAAGAGATGCATTGCTTTAAGAGCAATGATTTAAGTAGTCTTTTAAGCTCTGGCCCCTTTTCCTAAATGGAAGTAAGTCTTGTGTGAGTACCAAGAATTCCATATCCAAGAACAGAGGGTATTCCAGCAAGATAGCTAATTGGGTTACCATTTAACTGCGTCTAATTATAAATAGTTCTACTAGAACAGTGACTTCTTCTTTCTTTAACTTCAAAAGCCCTAGTCTTTTATCAAAAGAATCCGATGCAGTTAGCTCAAGTGAAGCAGGCGTGTTTTGTTCTTTATTCAACAAGACACCCCAATAGTCTTTATCCTTTGTAGAATCCACTCCTCTTAGCTGAGGTGAGGAGAGAGAATCTTACCTTTTAACTTGGCTTTCAGAGACTTATATCGACTAATTTTTCGAAGGATAAGAGGTATTTTATGGTTGTACAAAGTTTGTTTGTTCACACAAAGTTTGTTTCGCAAGGTAGTTTTTTAGGTTTCTCATCAAAGAGTCATGATTGTAGAAAAGCAGAAAAAGAAATGATGCCTATCATCAAATTCGTGCCGCATGGCGCGGGATTACTCTACCACTCTATAAATGAAGGCTCGATAAGCCTTCGTGCTCTACAAGAAAATCTTTTAATTTCTTTATTAGCGCGCTATGGCTATTGCGAGAAGGCTCGCTCAAGTTGTAAACGAAAGACAGCACGTAGAAAACGACCTGCGCGAACGCCGGAGACTCTTAACAGCCCTTTTTTGGGGACACCTGCTCCCGGCGAACCCTGCCGTCGTGGAAAACCGCATCCGCGCGACGGACCAGAGAACAAGGGACCTCGAGAGTAGACTGAGAATGCTGCGAGATGAACAGGAAGACCTCATTGTGCAGGCTGTCAACCGCGGTCGCCGGGGAGACTAGAAGAGAAGAGTCCACCGCCCGCCTTAGTAGTCTCAAATAGAGCGTGCAGGCTTGCCTCTTTTTTTAGTGTAGATCTACTCCGGTGCCTACTGGAGATAGACTCCTATCACTGTAATAACTCTAGTAATATCAGCTTGGTAGACTTTTGAATATTGTATGGCAAAGTGGAAAAATACATAATCAGTTTTGATGTCTCCTTTGGTTTCCATGAAAACTGAGAAGCTTTGTGTTTCTTCTACACTCAGCATTTGAACAGAAACAGAGGCATGATTCTTGAAATTTTCCTATGTATCCAAGTGCGCTTCCTCGCCAGGACCAACAACTTGAGTGATAAGAATATCCACCTAGTGAGGACAGTTTAAAAGCACTGAGGAGGTTGCCCATAGCTCGCTCCTTGAAGGTATATTGTTGCATTCGTGGTGGTAGTTGAAGGAGTCCATACATGAGCGGAAACCTCAATATTCAACGACTAACGATAGCTTATACGCTCGACGAACCCTTAACTAACTCCACCATATTCGAACGTGCATAAACCTCTGTAAAATAGAAGGCTTACCACTGTGCTATATTCGAAGTAAGTTGACATCGAAATCGAAAAGGATTCGCTTTCGGCTCCGCATAGGCAAAGGGCTAGGGTCTCATCCTTCTCTGCTTCATCTATGGCGCCATACGAAGACTGAAATTATCCTCCTTATGGCCGTAACAACCACAGTGATAACACACAAGGTGCAGCCCCTCGTATTCAATACGTCTTATTATCTTTCGAAAGGCCGTTCTACTCTCACACTGGTTACGAAAGGAGATTCACTCGGCAGAAAGGCTTTATACCATAGAGGCTTCCTTATCTCATGATTGATATCGGCGCACCTTTCTTTACTAGAATAGCAGCAAACAAAGAAAGAGCAGCAGCCCATAGGGAACAAGGCTAGGGAAGTCACCTTAATTGGTCTCAGTAGCTCGTAGTATTCAAGATTTCCGATCAAAAAAGAACCCCCCTCAAATTCAAAGGGATCGAGGTAGACTTGGCCCTATTCATTCATCAATCTATCTTATGCTATATAGAGCATGGGCCATTCCCTTTCGGACCGGGGCCGATTCGACAAGGGAGAGATAGGCTCAAACTCGAAAGTACGTTGATAAGGGAGCGCGGAAGGACAAGTTTAATGAATGAAAAAGCAAGAAAGTCAGGGATGGTGCGGGAGCACGTAAGCATCCCGAGCAAGATAGATAGATCTTCCGTTTTGGTGCGGAAAGACAAGCGCTGAGCAAAAGCGTTCGCAATCCTCTCCTAAGACGAGTAAAATAAGGGAGTAGGAAGGAGAATCGATCATTTACGGTAGGCTGCTTCTTCGCAATCAGCCCTAGATGACTGATCGTCCATGCTTACACGCAGGAGCGCTCACAGACTCTCGCTCGTTCACCCGCGCCTAGCACTAAGGCAAAGGGAGAGAGCTAAACGAAGTCCCGAGAATGAGCCCGGATCCTGCTTGCTTAGCCTGGGCCTTAGCTTCAACGACCTCTCTAGTACACCTATTTAAACCCCAAAGTAAGGCACCTACCGTTACACCTTCCTTCCAGAGTCCTCTTCTGCCTGTCTGTTAATGAAAGTCTGCCGGAGCGGGGTCTTATTAAGGCAATGAAATTGATTGACATCTCCGTCGTATTGAAAGACTGAAGGAATTCAATAGTAGATTTGTCCCCTACGCTTCTACAGTAGGAAAGGGGGAATCCGGCTTAGATCGACACGAAGCAAGTAGTCAAAGGTGAGGCTTTGGCCCTACTAAGGCGATAAGGCAAGAAGGAAGGTTGTCCGCGTACCACTCCTGCGGTAATAGAATCAAAGTAAAAGAAAGAAAGAGACCGGAAGGGTGAGTTTATACAAGCGTATTGACTGCAGGGAATCGATCTCAAGTCGAATTCTACGGCAAGCTAGGGAAAGGCGAATAGAAAGCTTCAAGCGATTTAGCCGCCGGTTTGTACACTTTTCTGCTCTTTGACGGCCTTAGGCTGAAGGAAGAGACTAAAGCGAATTATTCATCAAGCTTACCATGACGACGGAAGTCTGAGAGGGGACCGATCTTCGTCCAACGCTGGGATTGGTACTTTCTTTGGCACAGGGCTACCTTCCAACTTGGTACCCTAGATTCACCAGTGAGCTGTCGAATGACCAGCTTGGAATCTCCTCGAACTTATAGGAACTGAAACCCCATTAGGACCGCCACTTCGAGGCCAATAAGAAGGGATTCAAAAGAGTTGGTATGCGCGCACATAGCACTTGCGAGACAAGGGGTACTCAAAGACCTTTTGACTACGGTTCCAATAAGTAATGCCGGGAAATGTTAAGTTATTGCGTTCCCCGGGCATTAGATTGCAGCTTAGCGTGAAGTATAGGTTATGCGTTATGTGGCAGAATCGAACTCAAAAGCAACTTACCAATCCAATCCAGCTGACATTTGTTGAAAGAATTCCTCCTAGAAAGAGGAACTCGAGATCGGGCTGGTATTCTTATTCTGTAACTGTCTTTGCTCGCTCTTCGACCCGTACCCTAGCCTCTACACCCGGCTATTCCACCGACTCAACTCCCTCTGTCTACGCTGGGAAAAGGGCTGCCAGAGTGAGGGCTTTGTCTCTTTCTCTTTGTGCCAGCTGGCCCTGACCGATTGCTCCATAGCTCCTTTAACCCAATTAGAGTCTTTTTCGTCTTCTTGTCTATGCTACGGATGGATTATCCTATTTAAGCTATTTGAATTAAGCCCTCCCCACGGAGCGGTAGTTTATACTTACTTACTTGTTAGAGTAAGGTAATTTTTATTTGCTTACTCTAACAAGTAAGGGCCATTAACTATTTTAGAATAAGCTTGCCTTTCTACAGAGTGAAGAGAGGCTCGAACGTTTATGAAGTGACTCTTTCTTCTTGCTTTCCTGGTCTTCTTCCTTACCACAAGGGTGGTAATCAGTCCTTTTGCCCGCCTTCCCTCTAATCCAGTTATCCGACTTCTCCCAAGTCTTTTTCCTCATATGGAAGAATGGCCCTTAGCCACGAGTTGTCCGGCCTAGACATAAGGCACGAAACTAATAGGAATTTAAGTTCCAGATATCGAGTAAGACTTGACTTGATTCGGCCCATCTTCTTCAATAAGACTTGGACAAAAGGGGTTTACGGCCAGTTAAAGACAGAAGGAAGATTTTCTTCTACTGGTCGATTCAAATCCTTGTTGAATGCTTTCTTGAAAGGAAAAATCTCGAAAGTAAGTCTTCTCCTTTATTACATACAGGTGTAAAGATCAGATCAGGGCGTCAAACCCTCTATCTGCGCTCCTCTATCGGGTTAACGGGCTAAGGAAGTATAAAAGAAAAAACTTAAAGTTGTGGATCTAAAGCATGCAGCCTATCTTATTTGGCTCAAGTGCTTCCAGATTCTTAGTTGGGAAAGAAGCGAGTGAAAGACTATGTTACTTCGATCGGATCTCTCTGGGTACTGTGAAGTATTTGAGAGGTAAGCATCGATGGGAAGGATAGACTTGGCTATGAGTTCTGAAAAACATTTTTTTTTTTATATATAATATAGGAAGTGTCTGCGCAGGTATAAGTAAGTTACCAGCGGGAAAGCGAATCAGTTAGCATAAAAGGAGCTAGAAGGTCCGGTCGGGAAGTTCCTGGATGACTCGACTCTGTTCGATACTGAACACTATACCTACCGCCCGAGGAAGACGTTATCGATCCCTGAATTGAGGGACTACGCGCTTTCAATCCCTTACAGCTGCCTTCCCTTAAGGCCGTCGTCATGCTATAACTCTCAAACGGTTGGCAAGGATGGATGTAATTCAGGAAGCGCTTGTAACGTGAGTTAAGCGGATTAAATGGGTAAGACACAATTGTCGGGGTGAACTAGCGAAAAAAGCCCTCTAAATCTGCCTTGAAGAAAGGAACCTCACGTCAAATGGGTTTGGCTGATGCGCTGCGTCCCAGCGGTCGTTGGCTAGCACTACATTCCAGAAATGACTTTGTTTTCTCATTCTGGTCTTGTCGAGGCGGAAGGCACACTTGGAACTGATGCTGGAGGTGAATCTGCTAATGTGTCAGGTGAGGTCATACCACCAACACGGCATACTTAAAACGACAACCCTACTTAAGACGCTGAAACCGCACTAAAGCTTTGAAAGAGACGTTCCCCTCATCCAACAAGTAAAGACGGTTACCACGTCCTTCTTTCTTTTAATTAAGGGAAGGCACTGACTCGCCCTGCTCAACGCCTTACACCCTTCTCTTGAGCGCTTCATTGAGCATTTCTCTTTCCTATCCCGTACTTACGCTACGCTATCCATAAGGTTGACCTATCCCTCTCTTCTCTCTTTGTCCACGCGAAGATTCCTTTCCTAGCCTATTTGGTCATGTAATAGAATTCAATGGGAAGACCCCCTACTTGGACCCAGACTGCAATGGTAGTGAATATGGCCTCAGCTCCCACAAATGCAGGCTCCCAAAGCCTTAGACTGAGATAGTACCACAAAGCAGACTATAAGCATAGGGCAAAGGAGCTTATAAGGGTAAGGTAAGGTTTATGCCAAGGTGCCAAGCTAAAGGTCCCCAGGCAAAGATTTACCCCCGTGGAAAGGATGATTCATTCCATTCGGATCGACATGAGAGTCCAACTACATTGCATTGCCAGAATCTGTGTTGTATATTTTAAAGAGGTTGACCTCCTTGCCTCTCTCATCGTACAATCCTCTTCCCGACGAGCCCCCCTT
>CAAKMY010054932.1:1894-12354 GCA_901111285.1 Corrigiola litoralis
GTTTTATGAATTAGGCTAACACATTTCATTAATTAAGCTATTTTGTTTTATTACTTAGCCTGATTTGAAAATCGAGTTAGCCTAATTCATATAAATTAGGCTGATATGTTTTATGAATTAGGCTAACACATTTTATAATAAGCTATTTTGTTTTATTAATTAGCCTGATTTTAAAATCGTTAGCCTAATTCATAAAACAACATAGCCTAGTTCGCGAGTGTAGGGGAGAGAGGTGACGGTGGTTTGCAAGTGTGGAGGAGTGGGTTTGGGGTGGTTTGCAACTGGAAGGAAGGGGTAGGGGGTGGTTTACGACTGAGGGAGGGGGGTGGTGGGAGGTGCTTTGTGGTAGAGGAAAAGGGCAGACGAATAAAAGTGGGTAGCAGACTGACAGTTAAGGTCAGAGAGAAAAGTGGATCTGAAGTTTTTTTTTTTCAATATGTAAAATGACATGTTTTGTCCTTTGTTGTACATACAACCTGTTGTATGGTTCTCATTATGCCCACCATGTCACTAATATTTTCCCAATTTCCATTTTTTTTTCAAAAAAAAAAAAAAAATTATGTGAGAGGGTGAGCATGAATTTGCTAATCACCCTGATGGCCGTGTATCACCCTCCTTCTACTTAGCTCGACGTAGGTTGGTATTTCTGTTCGTCACAAATTCTTAAAAAAAACCGTCTACTTTTTACAAGATATACCCATTTAAACTCCATAATAAAAGCCGAAGTGAAGTTATAAATTTATACACCTTTATCGGCGAGAGTAGACCGTCTCTCTTAAGACTTTCTGTTTATTCGGATCCAACCCGACAAGCCCACCAACCCACACAAATCCAAAAGAGGCCCAAATCAGCCCACCAGGCCCTACAATAACCCAACACCTGGAACAGCTAAGCAAAAAGTCCAAAAGTAAGGAAAGCGTATAATCCACGTAACAATCCCAGAAAAACCCGCGTTTCTTCAAGAACATTCTACACACTCTCCTATAAAAAAACAAAATAATCAAAAATTTCCCCCCAAATCAAAAACCCTAAAATTCCTCCAATTTCATCCCTATACATCGACAAATCGCATCAAAACAAGAACAATCATGTCTCACTTCGGTCGATCTGGTCCCCCCGACATCACCGACACTTACTCCCTCCTTGTCCTCAACATCACTTTCCGTAATTTCCCCTTTTTTGTTATATTTGTTTTTGATTATGTTTATTTTTGGTTAATTAGGGTTTAATTGAGTGATTATGGCTGTAGGGACCACGGCGGATGATTTGTTCCCGTTGTTCGACAAGTACGGCAAAGTTGTCGATATTTTTATCCCTAGGGACCGAAGGTTTGCTACTTTTGGAAAATTGTGTGAATATATATGTTTTGGCTGATGGACATTTTAGTTGTGGAATGTTAATTAGTATGTTTTGTGTAGAATAATTAGGGTTTGTTTTGTTATAGTGGTGGTGTTATTATCAGTTATCAACTCGAGATCATGAGACGTGGGGTACGGTTTTTATTTGCGACTTTATGCGCTCCCTTTTGGAAAATAATTGATTGATTGAGTAATGAGATGTGCACGTATTCGTGGCAAAATGACTGTCCACTTTAGGTTTCATTAGAATAACAATAATAACGATCAAGCCTTAATCGCAAAATAATTTAGGTCGGCTAACATGAATCGTTAGAGACTCGTCGGAAAACATGGGGGGGAGGGGGGAGTAATAGTAACATAATAAAGATGATGAGGAATCTTCAGATTACTCGATAAAATATTAAGGCGGACATTTTTTTTTGAGACAGAGGGAGTAATTAATGCGTATTGTTAATCGAGTTTTTGTGGTATGTTATAGGACTGGAGAGTCGCGTGGGTTTGCCTTTGTGCGGTACAAGTATGCTGATGAGGCACAGAAGGCTGTTGAGAGGCTTGATGGTATTTATTCTGATATCGGTCGTGCTAACTATTTTACCATCTGTAGCTATTGTTATTTTTATTAATACATGTTGGGCGTGTTGTTGACATATTTGTGCTTTTTTTGTTTGTCATAGGGAGGGTGGTGGATGGTAGAGAAATGGCAGTCCAGTTTGCGAAATATGGTCCAAATGCAGAGAGAATGTAAGGGTTAGCTATTGTTCTGAATATGTCTGGCTAGTTATTCATTACTAGTACTCCTTTTAACCTGATTTTGGCTTTGATGGTTTGCAGTATTGCTTTTGTACATTGATTGGTTTCTTCTAGTTAATGTTCACTTAAATTGAGCTGTCTTTTCAGTACTTAGTTGATGACACTCATATTAGAAGTTAGTTTAGAGGAGAAACCGGGTGCGAAGAGGAAGGAAATTACAAAATCTAAGGAACATTAATAGTTGAAGAAGAGAAAGTGTTAGAGATAGAGGAGAAATATATTAAAAAGAAGCAGATAGTAAAGATGTTATGAGATAGAGAGGCTAGTCGGAAGCTGAGTACCTAAAAAGCAGGATGTGGATCCTTGAGGCGAATAATAGATACCCCCATGCTTCACCAAGCATTAGGCTTGAGAACTCCAGTATCAGTGAGTCGATGTCACTGTTATAGGTTCTTCTTCCCTTAAGAAGATGCATTTTGTTTCATGTCATATAGACATATATGTAGTCAGAAATCCCCTTTAGTGATTTAAGAAAAACCATTGAGCCCTTAGGGAAGGTTGAGGGTTGGCTTCATCATCATGAACTAATATGTTGCTTCAAAGAGCTTTTGAACGACTTTATTGTAGGTTATCATGGTTGTTGCATAGATTTAAAAGCCTTTCCAGTCGGTAATCGTAATAGCTGGAGATAGTTTACTTGCTTACTTGGAACTTCTAAGCCTATGGTGGCCCCAATTTTGCCTTTCCTACCGTATATAATCATCTCCTACTTTTTTTGGTCAAGGACCCTCTCCGGATGGGGCCCATCTCAGGCCCAAATACACTAGTGGGGCCTTGAACTCATGGCCTCCAAGTCACAGGGTCCTCATGTTACCACTAGATAACTCTTTGTTGATTGGGTATTATGCTGTCTAGATTTAGGCTTCATCGGATTAGTATTGAGTTGTTGTTGTAAGTTGGAATATGTCACCATCTTCAAATTTTTTGACATTATCTGGTTTGCAGTAGCTAATACTCTTTGCTCTTAATTGTTAAGTTCTGAAGTATTTCTCCTAAATTTGGAACATTTCTCATTTATACAAAAAAACAAACAAACAAACAACTAAAGTAAGATTGACATAATTCTTCTGGGTTTTTTTTCCCAACATCTATGCAATTTGTTTTTCACCAAAATGTTATCTGTGCAGAATTTATTGAGTTAGGTATTCCTCCGACGGTATTCCTTGAGCTGTTGCATATCTGTATATGTTGATCGTTTCACAGCAGATTCCAAATGTGAAGTATAGTTCTGTATAAGATCTAATACAGTTGTAATGTCTATCATGCTTCTAGTAAACTGTGTGAGCTCCTTAATAGAATGTCTATGTCTTTCTGATGAATTTTACCATAAATTGTGCACACCCGGTGCTGCTTGGACAAAGGATCCATAGTAAAGTTTTAGACCATCGACTGCTGCTTTAGCTATTTCTCGGACTGTGTCCTCCTAAGCATGTTTTATCATAAGCACAACATTAACCATCGTACTTTCCTCCTAAATTTGGGTATTAACTTTCATTTCTTTTCAGTCACAAAGGAAGGATTCAAGAGCCTGTTACCAAGGTCAGAAGCCCTAGGCGTAGGTATGTGTGTTTTTAGTAGTATTGCTGTGGCCATCTTAAATTTCTAGTTTGTGACTTGCTGGTGAGTCTCCTCGTTGGGGACTATTGCTTAGTGTTTTTTGTTCTTTTGATTGTCATTGCAGGTGACTGACATACCTTTGACCTGACCTTAATTGAATGTTGTGTTCTTGCTGTACTAGAAATAGTGCATTCTCAGCAATTATCTGACGTGACAATTCAGCTAATTTCTGGCTTCATGACAACATGGCCCGGCTACAATTGTGGAGGGAATTTGGGGGAAAAGTGGTTGAATAAATTATAGGGTAGGGAGCCAGTGAGGGGGAAGATTCGTTAAGGATGGGTAAACAAGGGTGGGGGATTTCATTAAGGGTGACTGGGTGAGTAAATGAGGTGGGGGTAAATTGGTCACTTTTGGTGGTTTAGTGGTGGGGAAGTGGAGGTAGGTGGTGTATGGGACGGGCACATGTCATAAAAGGTGGTTGTTCGTAAAAGAAAAATCATGAGGTGGTGGTTCGCAAAAATACGTAATTATAAGGTGTTTTTTTCCAATTTTCCCTTAAAAAATTAATAAAAATATTCTTACATAAAAGTATTTGTATATATATAAATCTAACAACTATAGATTTATAAGTTTTTTCAAATTTATTTTATGACCTATTGGTAGTCAAAATTTGACATCGACAAGTGTGAAAAAGTAAAAAAAGTAGATGTGTGGTATTGAGTGGTTTGGAGGGAGTAGATTGTTGTGGACCTGTGATCCAAGTTGCGGATATTATGTAGTTTGGTTGTTTTTGTTCTTATCTTCAAAAGCAAGAACCATATATAAATCTTTTTGAATGTGAAAGCAGATGTGTAACTATATATTTTAGTTCATCATCTGTGCTTATTGTTAGTCGCTAATTGCCTTTAGGTATCGAGATGATTACTCCAGAGAGAGGGACTACCACAGGAGAAGTCAAAGTAGAAGCTTGGACAGGTATGATCGTGACAGGTACCAGGTGAGGGACAGAGGTTATCATCGTCGCAGAAGGAGTCGTAGTTACAGTGTCAGTGTCAGTCCTGATGGCTATAGAGGTCGTGGCCGGGATCGTTATGATTCTAGGAGTCGGAGTCGAAGTCAAGACAGGCGTAGTGTCGGTAGCCTACGTGGTGGACTAGAGATTTCCCCTAGCCCTTCGCCTCGCAAATTAGATGTAAGTTCTTGTGCTTGCTGTCTGAAGTTTTTTCTGTAATATCTTTATTTGAAGAATCAATATTTGATTAGCTCTTATGTCTAAATTAACAGGTGTGAATTCGATGGGACATGGGTGGTAATTTTTAGTGCAGTTCACACCTCTCTGATGGTGATGTGATAATGTTGATGACTAAGTCTTTGTGAAACCAGTGGAGTTGGATTAGTTTTTGTTATGAGTAGAAATGGACCGTGATTAGTGCTTATGATATCACTGGGCTGTTGATTTTGCTTCATATCTCTCTGGAACTTCCTGATGGTGGATGTTGAGTCTTTGTGATGACTGTTTAGGCCTCAGGGGCATGATGACTATGGTTTGTCTTTCATTTATCTGTTCATGGTTAGTCGAATTTGTCGAATGTGTTAGTTCTCGTTTTCTTATTAAGTGCTTGATTCACTTCCTTACAACTTGCTTACAATGTGCCTTATGGTTAATATTGACTCGGTGTCAATCTGGTCTTTTTACCCTAGATTTGGAAGAAAAGAGAAAGGTTGATAGGCAGAATGATTTGATGCGAAATTGGTGCTGTTGATGCCATATGTTGTTGAATGGACGATTTCCACATTTAAGATTGCTTGAAAATTGTTAAGTTGACATGATCTTTATACTGCTTGCTGGTTTCAAAATGGTTGATGGGCCTTTCTGTCGGAATGCCTGGTGCTATAGCTACTACTTGGTGCATTATAGGACAATCATACAAATCGGTGAGAATTATTATTTAAGTACTTTGTTGAAAGTTGTGACCAATGCTGGATCTTATCCGACTTACTGCCTGTTGGCTGATTATGATAGTCTTTGTTGTCGAAGATTGTAGAGGCTGTAATGTCTTGATTTTAAGAGGCTGAAGAAGGAGAATGTATGTGCACCCCTGAGGCTGTGACTATTGGCCTTGAGGCTGCATATGGTTGTACCTGTCTTTTGATGCTGATTATGGATATCAATGGAACCTTATGAGCATCCGCAAGAGCTGGATGTGGTAACAAGCCTGTGGTTTTTCCCCCTTTTCTTTGTTTATCTTTGTGATTTTGGCATAAAATCAACCACTGCCATACTAGTGATTGACTGATTCTTCCACTAAAAATTTAGTTTATGGCTCGTGAGTGTAGCTGTGAAGCAGTAGTGGGTCTGTTTTCTGTAGTTTGATGTGCTCGCGACATGTTGTAGATTGGCCTGATAAGCTCTCGGTTGCCGTTGCTGACTAATAGTTGGGGTCGGGTCGGGCCGTGTGAGGTTTAACTGATGGCTGTTTTGACTCTCGTAGCTGTTCTTCGTGATGTGTGTGGTTGGTGAGCAGGCTTATTTTTGTTTCAGGTTTTGTCCGTCCGCTCTCTGATCCTCGCCCAGCTAATATATTGTCATTTTTTTTGGTATCATCCGCTTGTTTTCGGCAGCATTTGTTGCTAGTCTGAGATTAAATTTTCTATTTTCTTTAATAACTCCAGATAACTTCTAACGTCAAAAGGATTTCTTGCATGAACTGAGTTTTGTTTTCGGTCCCCTGATTGTTTACCAAGTGGTTGGTTATGCACTAGGTATTTTGAAGAGGACTTATTCCGACTGAGTTTCCATTAGCATGCAGTGACTTGAGAGCCTCATGCTACATGTGTAGCAGATCTGATAGCTGATACACCTGGTAATTGTATGGTATTGGCTCAAGTGGATCGGCCTTGTTGAAATACTATAGCAGATCCTAACACTAGTTGATTGAAATGCCATTCTTTCAATTTTGAATTGCTACGCTAGTATATACGGAGTAGCAAATATATGTTACCATACCCGAACGTGACCCTAAACTGAAAGAACGAAAGGCATGCAAAAGTGATAGAGCAAAAGTCACTTGAACGTTCAATTTGGATGATCCAACCAGTGAGAAAAGTATTAGAAAAAGAAGTTGCAATATTGATGAACCAAACTTGAAAGAAATCAATGCCGTACAATGTCACGTGAACCAGAACGTTAATTCGTGTCTTGCAACTGCACTATTGGAGTAAAAAATTGAGCTATAAATCGAAATTTGTTTAGTTGAATTCTCATCAAGCTAGTTCCGTCTTCCATCCTTGAACACACGGGCTCAATTTAATCGTCATTTATTATCAGCGAACTTTTCTAAGGTAAAGCCTCATTTGATGTTGAGGTAGCGATCAACAGAGCACTGTAAATCGACCTTGACATCTGTGCTTCGAGTTCTTGTCAGAACTTTATGTGCTTTATGCGTCCATCCCTGAAAAACAAACATGGGTTAGAAAGGATAAAATCTTTTTCTGACGAAGAGCAATTTGACTATAATACTCAAACTCATATCACGACCAGTAACCTATTTGGGTGCATTCAATTGATTAAATTGAGAGTTGAGATATCTATTATTCCATCCTCAGTGATATATAGGTTAAGACGTGCTTTGTATGGAGTTTTTGCCATCTGGAAACGAAATTTGAGTTTTACAATTTACACTATTCTTTGTTTTTCTTTTATCTGAAATAAGCACACAAAGCTGCAGATAAGAATTGAAACCCCAACTTTATGATTAGGGTAAGATAGCTCTAACTACTTGAACTAATCCTGTCCTTTACACTATCCTTTGTAAGAGTAGCATTGTGACTCACAAAACAGGGTAAAATCACTTTCTATAGTGTGAAAAAAAATCACATTAGTCTTAATTCATAGTATTTGGTACAAAAAAAAAAAAAAAGTGTAAAAAATCATTGCCCCGAAATTTACCAGAGGTCATTAAAAATAACAGCCGCTGATTTTCACGTTAAACAAAAAAAAAAAAAAAAAAACAAACTTGAGTTCATTGTAATTGTCGCCCTTGGAGACCATGATCCACTTCAGTTGAACTACTTCCCTCCCACTTGTTCAACTCAACACAACTAAACTCAACACAACTAAACTGAACTGAACTCAACTCAACTAAAAAAGGCAACACATCGAAACTGTGTCTGTCTCCCTCACATCAACAAGACAACAATGGCATCAACAGCAGTTTCCCACACTCTTTCCACCCCCAACTTTTTCCGCACTTGCAACCAATCTCTTTCACCCAACTTTACTCCCATAATAACAACACCAACCCCATCAAAGTTCAGATCGCTTTCTCTCTCCTCACGAAAAACCCACGTGTCTTTTGTCGTCTCTCCTGCTGCTAGCGCTGATGCACCCACCAGCGCCTCCTCTGATGACGTCCCCATTGAAAAGAGTAGTCATTCTTTCTCTTTTATTTCTCTTTTATTTTTGCTTTCGTATGTTTACTTATTGGCATATGTTTTGATTAGTGGGTTATGGCAAATTATTAGGTGCTCCCGGACCATGTGCTCCCACCCTGTATTTCTTGTACCTTTTAGTGTGGTACAAGATAAACGATTTAAGGTACAAGAAATATAGGTGGGAGCACATACTCCCGGGACCAGTGGCGTAGCCAGAAATCTTTGGATGTGGGGTCTTTTTAGATGCAATGTTGGTTAAGACCCCAATCACTTTTTTCTATGGAGTCTTTATACTAGAAAATTATGAACTTTTGTCCAATATTATTAACTCATACATTGAAATTAGGGTGTTGTGCAAAAACCTGTGGGATCTTAAGAACCCACATGTTATGTAGTGGCTCCGCCACTGCCCGGGACCATGGTATAGATTGTGGTGTGTCATGATGAGGATTGTGACTTTTTGTACAATGCAGGGTTTCCTGCTTTCCCTACTGTTATGGACATTAATCAGATTCGCGATATTTTGCCCCATAGGTCAGTTCTTTTTCGTATGTTTTTGTATTTTGATGTATGTTCGATAAAGATGAATTCTTGTTACTTGTACACTTGCATTAGTTGTAAAAAGAGAGAGTATGTTCTTCATTTATAATTAAATAAAATTTCTAATGGTTACGGTTTAATGGGTTGATGCAAAGGGCTTGTTTGGTTTAATTGTAATGCAATCACCATTGTAATCACCCAAATTAGCCTGAAAATAGTGGTGAAATTAGGAGAGAGAGGGATGAGATGAGTTGAAATCGCTCTCATGGTACAAACTCATGTAAGAGTCTAAGGAAATTACATATTGAAGGGGGCTGCTGAGAATGTGGAGGGAAGGGCCGCGTGAAATTGCCATTAGGTAGTCCTGGGTCTATGTTAGAATTTACGGGGATCATGTGTTAATTGTGTGAAATGGGGTTTGAATAGGATTAGTGGAAGTGTTATTTTTGTTCAATTTTTTGTTAAACTTGCATGTATTATTTGCATGGAGTAGAGAAAAACATTGCAATTTTGTTCAGTAACACTTGGTAAGATGATCAGACCTTAAGTTGCTGTCACACATATGAGCTTGTAAGAAAGAAGGGTGATTTGATGATAAATAATATATTTTACGAGCTCACAGAAACTTCAAAAGCTTACATTTTTTTATTTTAAAAGCTCACATTCTTAACATGCAAGCTCACATGCCATCATTTAGCGTGATACTATTTCATTTTAGAAGGTCTTGTATTCGACTGTCTAATTTTGACTTTAAGTGATCATTGTTTGGCTTGAAGTGGTCACTCTTAGTATAGTGTTAGTAAAAAGTGACCACTTTAACCCAATTCTTGACCACGTCTAACTTTAAGTTAAATTTAGACCATCTCTTTTAATAATTTGTGGTTTCATTTAGCCTATGTTCATGGATCAGTGGGATTATGTGTGTATGTGGGAAGTGGGGTTACATAGGATTAATGCTAATGTTGTTTTTGTGCAATTATTACTTTTTTTTTTTTGGTTTAGGGTTTTAAAGTTTTTGGAATTTTGTTGTCTGTGATTTAGGTTCCCATTTCTGCTAGTGGATAGAGTGGTAGAGTACAATCCAGGAGTTTCGGCTGTTGCGATTAAGAATGTGACGATTAATGATAACTTCTTTCCTGGGCATTTTCCTGAGAGGCCCATTATGCCTGGTGTTCTCATGGTTGAGGTACTAAATGTTCATGTCTTTTTAATTTATCTTTTATTTGTATTTGGAATGAATTTGCATTTCCTTGGTTGCAATGAGCTGATTGGTTATCAATTTATCATCAGAATGGGATATATAATACTGCATATTGACATAGTGTTTGTGCTTTGAAGGATGTCAGTAATTTTATATTCTAGAAGTATGTTTGGTAGCTGCTTTTGGACTTAAGGTGAAAAAACATGATGCTATCATCACAGGGCTTTCGTTTCATGGTGAAACTCGAGTTTTGTTAAATGTTCTCAATCGTTTTCTTACATTATTTACTCTCAAGAGAAGCTGTTGAGGCTTTGTTGTTATGAAATGTTTTTCTTTTTATTAACTTTGATGATTTCTGGTAGTTGTAAATACTTTTCATCGAGTAATTCTGAGGGAGACATGGATATGTAGGAAGTTGCACCTCAGTAGATTTCTCAATGAACTTCGCTGGAAAAGCCATAGATATTATTTTAAATTTCTAGGACCTTTATTGATATCAAATGTGTTTTCTTTTCATTAAATTTGATGATTTCTGGTAGTTGTAAATACTTTTCATC
>CAAKMY010054933.1:0-14287 GCA_901111285.1 Corrigiola litoralis
GTCCCCTTATTGTTGCATCCTCAATATATAACACTAAACCTCCATAGACTAGTGCCAAAGCCTCTCTTTTTTGGATGTACATCAGGGTTTACATAACTGCAGTGACAGTCCAGTAATTAGCGACTACAAGTCAGTCCAGAAGAACAACTAAAAGCAGACAAAATGAATGTTATTTATTCAGAGCCTCAGAGGGTTTGCGTAACGGCACCTTACAGTTCAGTGAAGGTCCAAGTGAAAGTTGATAATTATGAGAACAAATAGCAACATATAGAGATGGGCAGAGAATCCAATTTTAACATTAAAACACAAGATGACACCCCAATAAATGTAGATTTAAAGATGTGTTGTTGACTGGAATGAGCTTCACTATGCGCGAGTTATGAATTGAGCTTTTGAGACCTGCAGTGTTCTCTGACAAGGTGAGCAAATAGGGAGCCCTCCTCATTCATGAGCTTTTTGGGGTCGTCAAACTCCACCAATTCTCCTGCAAATATGTCAACTAGTTTTCATACCTCCAACAGATGATACGAACAATAGCAAATAAATAAACAGGAGACGAAAGTAGGGAACAGACATAAGATTATACTATTATAGATGCGAACGTACTCACCATCATTCAAAGCAAGAATCTTAGTGCAGTCCATCACGGTAGGAATCCTGTGAGCTACTGTTATTACAGTACTGCTTTCGAATTCAACGCCAATGATCCTCTGAATAACCAAATCAGTGGCATTATCAATTGATGCTGTAGCTTCATCAAGTACTAATATTTTTCTCCGCTTCAGCAATGTGCGGCCCAAACAGAACAATTGCCGCTGCCCCATGCTCCAGTTTGATCCATCTCGTAGAACTGCAAAATACTTAATTGAAGTTTATGCAATACACCGAAAGAAAACCTGCTTATTTGTTTGCTTCTTACCTAAGGTGTCAAGGCTCTCTGGTTTCTCTTGGACAGCCTCTTTAAGTTGACACTTTTCAAGAACCTTTACACATAGAAACATCATATTTATGTGAGGCAAAGCAGCCAAGCAGGTTTAAAGTTCAAGCATTTTAAACTTCACCGAAATAGATTATAGTACCTCCCATATCTCTTTATCACTATGCTCTGATAACGGATCAAGATCGAATCTCACAGATCCATGAAAAAGAATAGGTTCTTGTGGAATGACCCCGAAGTGTGATCTGAGATCATGCAGACCAATCCTTGAGATGTCTATGCCATCAACAATAATTTTCCCCTCTGTAGGCTCTACCAAGCGAAACAAAGTGCTTATGAGAGTTGTTTTTCCACATCCTGTCCGGCCTACAATCCCAATCTTGTGCCCACCTTCAAAGACGCAACTAATTCCTCGAAGGACAAGGGGAGCATTCAGCCGATATCTGACCTGCTCGGATATTGCTATCACTATTATATGTCATACAGAAAGACAGACAGACAGGACAGACAGACAGACTTGTTGGAACATTACTATGTCTCTTTCACCAACTTACCTTCAACTCACATATTTCTACTCTACCCGCATAAGGCCAATCTGGAGCAGGTCGATTGTCTTCTACTATTTCAGAAGCTTCACTGTCAATGTGAATGAGCTGCTCTAATCTCTCCACAGATACCATCATGTTTGCCAGGTCGCACTGGCTTTGTACAGAAAAACTGAAATTACTACCCACTGACAGACCGTACATCAGAACCATTGCAACAAATCCTGCCACAAAATCAGACAAGCTAAGAAGAATTAGTTAAAGGCTGGCAATTTACTTGAGCGGTTATCAAAGTAATCCTGAATTTTCAGAATGCAGTCCTTCCAAAAGCTAACCATATATTGTTCATCAGCAATTTATTTATTATGAGTCATATAGTACATTCTCTCCTTTTCAAGCTCAGATATCATATACAATGAGTACTAACCTGAGGCATTGTTTTTATGTGGAAGCATAGTCATAAAGAATGCAGAGGCTGAGAGGACAACTGCATACATTATCTCTAGATATAAAATGCACCACTCATTTGCCGAGAAACTATGGAAAGATGCACTAGCATTATTGTCAAGAAGATGCAATGTCTTCACAAAGAACTGATTTTCCTCTCCAAAGGATCTGATTGTCATAGCTCCAGCAGTAGTTTCAGAAAAATGGCTAGCAACAAGAGACTTAGTTGTGCCCTCAATTCTCATCAACTCTCTTGCAGAGGCATAGTAGCAACCCTGAATAGTCCAAAGAAATGATTAAGAAGACATTCACGTAGGAAGAGTAACGAAATAAGCTTGGATACAATATGGTATACTCATTACCTGCAGGAGTCTGACCATATAAATCATGGGAATGATTATAAATACAACTTCCCAGGCAATAACAACAAATACTCCGAATGTAAAATACACATTCATTGTTGATCCCAGAGCAATGCTCAACTTTAAAGGGACATCCAAATCAACAATGCTTAAATCAGAAGACACCTGAAAGGTCAAACATCAAGAGTTTGTGAGGCTTTCAAATCTTATAAATTCATATTTTGATGGTTAAGATTCCTACCCGACTGAGTATTCTCCCCAAAGGTGTTGAATCATAGAAGGACATTGGTGCTCGAAAAAGGGACTTCAGCAGCATTGTGAAGATAGATCTTGAGGCCCCCAGACTAAGGTGATATAAAAGAAGAGTTCTACTTACCAAAAATATTGTCATACTACACCCAATGGCTGCATACGCGACGATGACTATAGGCTTAATGATAGTACTAGTGTCTTGAAGGTTAGCAGCTAACAAGCAACTTTGTGCAAATTGCCCCAAAATAAATAGACTCTGCACGAAATTTGACAGTGAAAAGAAAAGAAAAGCTTTGTCGTGTTTAAGGTATTGAAAGTAAGGCTTGAGGCCAGCATCACCAATCTCCCTTTCTTCTTCCTTTATCAACTGATCACTCGCATTAAGATACTCCTTCGTGACAACTCTTTTAAGCTCTTCTGAAGCTTTAGTAGCCAATAACACTTCACTCGAGCTCTTGGAAGCAGTAATGTCGTTTGCATTGACAAGGCTTCGAAATTCTGCACTTGTAACAAGCAACTCATGGAATGATGAAGCTCTCATTATTCTGCCATCAGATATTAGCTGGAAGAAAAGTAAAAACCTGCAAATTAGTAGTAGTTTCTAAAATGAGAAGATCAAAAGTTCAAATTTAATTCTTGGTCGTAGGAGAAACCTCATTGATATAGTTTAAATTGTGAAAACAAGAGCAAAGGGAATCATTGAGACAAAGGAAAAGTCTAGATATAAATTGAGCAGAAGAAACTAGCATTTCTAAACATCATTACTTACCAAAATAGAGTCAAATTCATGAAGTAAGTCAACCTGATGGGTTACAAGCAAGACCGTCTTCTCTGCTAGTGCCCCCTGAACACATTCCTGTGACAACCAAAATATGATTTTCTTAAGATAACACAGCACTACCGGAAATTAAATTCAGGAAAATATGGAAGTAAGTTACATTAAATAAATGGAATGCAGTATGAGCATCCACTGCACTGAAAGGATCATCCAAGAGATATATGTCTGAATTTTGATATAAAGCGCGTGCCAGTTGAACGCGCTGTTTCTGTCCACCACTAAGATTGACTCCTCGTTCTCCAATAACAGTGAGATCACCAAAAGGAAGCATCTCAAGGTCTTCCACTAGTGAGCATATCCGTAGAGTGTCCTGGTATGTACACGGATCCAAGGTGGATCCAAACAATATGTTCTCCTGTATAGTACCTGTTTGTATCCATGGCGTCTGAGAAACATACGCTATCTTTCCACATACTTGAACCTTGCACAAGATCAGAGAAAGAAGAATTGTTAGTCAGACAATCTTCTGTTTAAGAATATACACATATGCTTACACAATCATATCTACCATAATTGGTTTAATAGCTGAGTATGTAATTTTCGCCGCTGTAATGAGTACATCAGTAATGGACTGAACTTCTACATCTTTCAATTTGGCATAGGAAAGGCTTACCATGCCATTTATGCTTGGAACCTCTCCAAGGATCGCGGCCAGAAGAGTTGTTTTTCCAGCTCCTACCTCTCCGCAGATAGCTACCCTTTCTCCTGGTTTTACCATTAATTCTATGTCCCTAAGAATTATTGTGTGGGAGTTGCCGTCCCACGAAATTCCAGATGCTTTCATGTCTATGCAGCTCCCGTGCTCGTTCCAATTATACCTAATGCTATTCTGTGTCAGCAACTGAGGAGCCTTGATTAGTTCCATAATCCTATTTAATGAAACCTTTGCACTTATGAATGCTCCGAAAACATCAGGAATAATTGTAATAGGCTTCTGAATAAGCCCTATAGTAGCTAGAAATGTGAACACTTTACTAGTATTCAGGGGAATTTTCATGATATAGCACGCTCCGAATGTAGCAATTGGAGCAAAAATGGGATATGACCAAAACAGTAATATGTAATAGTTTTTCAATTTTTGAACCCCTTTCAGCCATTTGTACTGATTCTCCCTGACCCCTTCAATGATGTTCTTGAAATGAGTTTCCCATGCATAAAGCTTCAAGACCTTCATGGCCAAAACAGCTTCAGTGAACGCCTGTAATATCTTGTCTTGATCTTTCATAAACTTAATTTGAAACTTTTGGTGGAGTTTCGCCACAGGAAAGTTCCCACCAAATGATAGAACAATCAGGAACAGAGTAACGAAAGCTGCTAAACCTACACAGTAGTAAATGATGAGGAATGCAAGGATCAATTGAAGAATCGTTGTCCAGGCATGATGAAGCCAGTAGGGGAACTCGCCAATTCTATATGCGTCAGCTGTTACATAGCTCATTATTTCTCCAGGCGTAGTCTGCGACGCAGCAGAGTGTTTTAAAAGCTTCTCAAATATTGTGGTGCATAACACAGACCTGATCTGGATCCCTACCAGCCTCATTCTCAAATACCACTGCCTTTCAGATACTGTTTCTATACATTTAGCAAGAAACAAAGCTACTGTAAGTACATAACCCTCGTGTTTGAAAGCCTGTTTACCATATGACAACTGAATGATTGCTAGTATAAGAAGAGGGCAAGCAGACGTGGCAAGAACCTTCACCAATGCTAATATTCCTGTAATTACGGTTTCTTTCCAGTGCCATAAAAATAATGTTGACAATATAGGAGGAGAATGAGGTGAGGCTTTCTGTTCCCTTTTACACGAAATTTCGAGAAATTTCGAGTAGCAAATCTGTGCTTTATCTACTTTCCTTACTCCTGGTAAATCTTTCTCTTCCAGAGGTTTCTTCCTTCCCTTATTCATCAGTTTGTTCAGCCACCAAAATGTCAGCTTACTGAAGCATCCAGCTTTGTCGAAAGGAGTTGTCCTTCTACCATCTGCCTCTTCTTTGCCATATTGCAAAGGTGGACATGAGCCATCTTCTCTACCATGTATAGAAGGTTCATTGAATCTGCATCCCTGAACAGCAGAAGAGAGTAATAAAATTGCACCCGGAAAAGCTAAAATATTAAGAACTGTCTGCACCGGCATATGTTTACTATCAACTGCTTCCAACACAGATGTTATGCAGATAAACCCAGCAAGTAAGATAGCAAGTGTCATATAAAGTTTCAATAACAAGGTACATGAAAGTCTTCTCTTGAGACACAAAGTAATGACCAGGAGTAGCCATGTTAAACCCTGAAGTACAGCAACTAGCCAATCATTCATGGGAGAGATGGGTTCTCCTCTCCTCAGCTTCTCACCCAGGGTACCGAATCCTAGGCCTAGATAGACAATACCCGAACCACAGTTGAATATAGCAGATACTATAGCCAGAGTTGAAGGAAATGGACATCCCGAGAGAGCCAGAACATTCCTTGTTAATGACTGATATGCAAGTAAGAATATGGAAGTGAAAATTATGAGTAGATCAGCCAAAATGACTAAGGCATGATGGTAACGAGAATGCACATTGAAAATGAAAGAAGAACCAGTCATCTCCATCTAGTGAAGTCCACTGGATACTCTTAAAGAAGATTAATGCCTCAACTTCTCAAGGCCAACATACTAGCACACTATCTATGCAACTGGCAGAACAGTTAAGAGAACTAGCATCCAGAAACAGCATATGTGTGCAGTATTGAAGTTCCTGGCAGCTTATTATTTTAGTCACTATTCTGAATATTTCACTGCAGAGTGCAGAGAATAGTTATTAACATAACATGGAATTCATACTAAAGTACAATATTTATTTGGAGGTTTAAGGATCAATAAATGATAATTATAAAAAGAACAACAATCGAGGGAAAAATACTCTATCTGATTGACTTTGCTCTTGACTGTTTACAATATCTATACTCTACTCTTAATCAAGAATACACAAAATTTTGTAGGTGGTGGCGTATCCCCGTATATGATATTCGGATGCTTGTACGTTTCGAACGCACGGAAACATATTATACAACTAAAAACATGGCAAAATTGTCGTTTCCCATATCTGATATGTACATGTTTCCGATATCCGTATCTGATCCTCATTATGACATTGGAGAAACGAAAAAAAAAAAAGCATCTTCTTGAGATCTTCTGCATTTACCATTTAATACACTACCGGACATTTTGGTGATTACTTAATACTAACTGATGACAGCATTTTCTTTTTCTTGCTAAGAAACTTGTGATTTGTTTAACATCGCTAGGTTTGTCAGTCTTTTTTTTTTTTTTTGAAGGTTGTCAGTCTTTGTTAAACAACTGTAATTAGTTGCAAAATATTCGTGCAGATATGTATGTAAATCGGCATGGACTGCTGCACAGTACACACAAAAGGGCACTGAAGTATGAAAGTTGAGGTCAAGCAACAGCAATATTCATTTCTATTACTTCAGTAGAAAACAACTGTTAAATAAAAGTAGAAGAACTACTTCAAAAAAAACAAAAGGAGAAGAACAAAGGCAAAGTAGGAGTAACTAAATATAAAGGAAAAGGCAGCAGTTAATAAGGGTAAGCAAGCTGCAACTCTGCTAGCACCGACAGATCAGATCAGCAGCTAACAGCTAAGAATTCAGAACCATGAAAATTTAAACCTAGAGGCGACATGGAAATGTACAGTCTCAGAAACATCACTTGTGCGCACCAAGGCAGCAATACGAAAGCAATCATGTTTGTCATATATCTTCGTTTTGCCAACATTAGATCAATCTCGGACTGACATATGAAAGACAGCAAAATAGAAGCATAATGGACTATATAGCTACAAGTCATTGAGACAACCTACATAAGTACGGACAGAATAAATATTAGTAATTCAGAGGGCTTGCACAACCACAGTACAATCAAGTGAAGTTACAAGTGTAAGATGATTAAATGTGACTTGGAAGAAAGGGAATTGCATGTTCTTCAATGAGGAAGGATTTAGGGGGCATGCATACTAATGCTATGGTGATTGGTACCGTGACAAGATTGATCATACCGATTAGTCTGAAGTCTGAACTACAAAACTTTGGGCATAAATCTATGCCTCGAATGGGTTGACTCGTGGCAACTAGAAAGGATGATTTCTGAACCAGTACTATCATGTTTTTTATTTCCTCTGCTGGCCAAAAGCTCAACTTTTGAACCTATGACATTGATTTTTGGCCGTGTAATACTGTTTATAGATAGATTTTAACAAGTGCTCATCTAAGCCTTAGATACACCCTCTCTAAAAGATGAAGGAGGGGGAAAAAAACATGGGTACCCTGATGAAATTACCCGTATAATGGCTTCAAGTAGATTGGTTGAAAACTGATGGCATTTTCACTTCTCAGTCTCTCACAGATATACAGTACACTAAGTTTATATTCTCAATCAGTACTTGATAAATAGACCTTTGCTGACATTCTAGATAAGAGCAAATGAACTATTAGCCTACTTGACAGCAACACTTCATTTTGCTAATGCGAACTTTGAAACAACCTAAAAATTTTGGAAGGTGGTGGTTCGGAACTGCTAGCTTGCTTGATTCTAGCAGGGTGGAGGGCAAAACCGAGAGGTGAGGGCAGCCTGCCATGTTTGATGTTACTCTTATTCTTGACATTCAACACAAAGAGCCTTGTACCTGAGCTAGTCCTATCAAGAGTCATTAAAAACAAACAGGCATCATAGACTTTATGTGATCAACATCAATTTTGCTCCTTTATTTGTTCAAGATCAAATTTGCTGTATAAGTGTAGACTAAGGTTTGCAGAACAACATTACAATCCACTTACGTTCCAAGTGAAAGATGCCTAATCGTGAAGTCAACAGCAACTTCTATAGAGATAAATGTAGAAAGGAGCAACTCAATTCAATTTCAGAAATGTTGCTTGTACAGATTCTAGCATTCATGCCCTTATTACATCAGCTTCAACTACATTTTCTACTGAGAAAAACGATTCTACGATTCCTATGCTTAAGAAGAGATAACCTTCATCATTGGAGGCATAGACTCCCATTTCAAATAGCAACAGCAATATCATTGGAGGCACATACTCCAATTTCAAAGAGCAACAACAATACATGATAACAAAGACAGGACAAGCAAAAAGACCATAGCTCAGCGTAGTGCAGCAACAGTAGGATCACTCTTGCGAGCTTGCTTCGACCACTCTGTGTGAAAAGAACCAGGGCGATCGACCCTCTCATAGGTATGAGCCCCAAAGTAGTCCCTTTGAGCTTGGACAAGATTAGCCGGAAGCCGAGCTCGCCTGTAAGTGTCAAAATAAGCAAGGCTGGCACACATTCCAGGAGTACTGATTCCGGCAGATATCGCCAATCCCACAACCCGCCTCCAGGCTGCCTGCCTCTGCACCATCTCCCTAGCAAATTCAGGGTCGACAATCAAGCTAGCCAAGGTAGGGTTTCTCTGATATGCCTGCTTAATCCTATCCAAGAAAACCGCCCTAATGATACATCCACCTTTCCAGATCCTCGCCAATTCCCCTAAATTTAAGTTCCAAGCCTTCTCAGAACTCTTTGCCCTCAACAAATTCATACCTTGAGCATAACTACAGATTTTCGAAGCGTATAAAGCTTGTCTCACATCATCAATTAACCTCTTCTTATCAATTCCACCTCGAACTGTATTCATCTCCTCTTTCAAACCAGCATCCTGCAACGCCTTTGCAGCACTTTCTCTCTCGTCCTTCAACCCGCTTAGGTACCTGAAAGCAGCAAGGTACAAATGTCAATCAATAAAATCAAGTCTCCTAAAAAATTATGAAATATGCAGCAAAATCATAACCTACACCCAACTTGAATTACATTTATCAGAACTACATACAACATACACATCACATGTTCCTACACATCAGACCAAAATACCAATCAAACTAAAAGAGTGCCACCTGTATGTTTGCAGTTGATATTCACTAACAAGAATGCCACATTGGTAAATAAATAAATGTTTTTCAAAAGACCAACGGTTTTATCCATATGAATCAGAGTAACAAACTACATAGCTAGAATATGGGACGTTCCGCTACCTGCAATCCAAAGAGGCAGCAATGGTGGGGGCAGCAACAGAGAGCTCAGCAGCTTGCTGAACAGTCCATTTTCCGGTCCCTTTCATCCCAGTCTTGTCCAAAATTTTATCAACTAACTCACCATCAGCCAACTCATCCTTAACCTTGAAAATGTCGGCCGTAATCTCTACCAAGAAGCTCTCCAACTCACCTTTATTCCACTCATCAAAAATGCTCCCTAACTCCTCATTAGTCAACCCACCGACATTCTTCAACACATCATACGCCTCTGAAATCAGCTGCATATCCCCGTACTCAATCCCATTGTGCACCATCTTCACAAAATTGCCAGCACCACCTTCGCCAATGTAGGTCACACACGGACCATCATCAACTTGTGCCGCAACCTTCTTCAATATGTTCTCCACGTTGGAATAAGCCTGGAAATCCCCACCTGTATAAAGACAATATCAGATATGTATATTTAAGATAATGTGGAAGGAAATTAAAAAAAATATTCATGCAAGTTCCTACTGTGGAAGATTGTAATGCAGATTGAGGTATAGCACATATAGATGATAAAACTGATTCTGTATCATGTTCAACGGCACACACATTTACGCTCTCCTACTATTTTTCCCATCCAAAATAAATGTTCTTGTTATTCTCTTACTTTAACAATATTGCCACATTAGATTTAAAATTCAGAAGTTCAATTACTTGCACGAGTGCGTGACTATATCCCAAAGTATATGTAAATCCTCATAAAGCAATCAACTTACGGATTTCACCATAATTACTGTCACTTTGAATGATTTTCATAATTCAAGTGTACAAGTCTAAGAGCCATACTTATATCGAACTCTTAGGTAACATCATCACATCAAAAATATTTATTTCAAAAAATGAGTGTGCTTAGCCCTTAGGCTGACATGAACTTTTCTAAGCATCATATGTAATGACAAACATAGTAAATCCCTACATCAACAAAAATCAAAACGACTGCCAAATTTTTTTGAAAAAAAATCCAAGCATAAGTCTTGCACACTCTATCAACCAATTTCTCCAACTACCCTCCTTTATGATGTAAGTTGAAAATTTTACCCTCCTTTCTACAAGGGAAAATCACATAAACACCATCTATTGGATTAAAGAATCCAATGCCTTGTTTACATATAGTTTCTCTCCTATTGTTCTTTCCTATCCAAAATGGCCAAGGGTGAACCCAAAATTAGAGATGAGGTTAGCGTTTCTTTTAATTTTGCTATAATTTGCATCTTTTCTACCATTTTTCTACCAAATTTTACAAATTTGTCTACTAGTTCCATCCACCCCTAGCCAAGAATCATTATTAGTACTCGAGCCACATGTGATTTGAAGGCAAACTCTATTATCATTTACTATCGCCATACTCCCTCCTCCCTCCGTACATAATAATTTACTATTGTTTAAATCTTAACAACAATCTATGGGGACGGAGGGAGTACACTCCTAACAAAACGCTAATAAGCTAAAACTAATTAGTACTCTCTCCATCCTAAAACTAATTAGCCAGATTTGATGTTAAGGCGAACATTGACCATCATTTACTATCATCATACTCCCTCCGTGTCATCATTTAAATTCGAACAAATGATAACAATCTATTAGAACGGAGCGAGTACACTCCTAAGTAACTAACAATCCTAACAAGACACTAATAAGCTAATATTAATTAGTACTCCCTCCATCCTAAAACCAATAAGCCACATTCGATCTTAAGGTGAACATTGACCATCATTTCCTATCACCATATTCCTTCCTCCCTCCTTCCTATCATCTAAACTGATAACAATCTATCGGGACAGAGGGTGTACAATATTATCTAACAAAATAATAAACTAAACTGAACATGCAACATAAGTCAATATAAACACGTCAACAAATTATTAAAAAAGACAGTCCAATGTAAAATTTAAATTAGACATGATCATCGTTAGGCTTAAAATGGTCACCTAGGCAAAAAGTGACTTTAAGTCCGTTAGTTACCACTTAAAGTCAGTCTAATAAGCTAAATTGAACATGCAACATAAGTCAGTATGAACACGTCGACAAATTATTAAAGAAAGACGGTCTAATTTTAACTTAAAATTAGACATGATCATTATTAGGCTTAAAATGGTCATCTCGGCGAAAAGTGGTCACATTTTCTAAACTGACCACTTTAAGCCCGTCTAATTATTTAAGTCAAAATTAGACGGTCTTATATCAGACTAGTTTCGTACCTGGCATAAGGGAGGGGCCGAAGCGGGCCCCATCCTCGCCACCGGAAACCCCCATGCCAAGATAAAGCAACCCCTTGGAATGCGCATCGACAAGGCGGCGCTCCGTGTTCTCGTACCACTCATTCCCGCCATCAATAATAGTGTCCCCCTCCTCCATGTGCTCGGAGAGGGCGGCAATGGTCTGGTCAACGGGGTTGCCAGCCTTGACGAGGATGATGATGGATCTGGGCCGTTGGATGGAGAGGACGAAGTCACGTGGGTGGTAGTGGGGGAAGAGGGGGAGGTCCCCCTCGGTGTGGGCCCGGTCACGTGTGTCGTCGACCTTGGAGGTTGTGCGGTTGTAGACGGAGATGGGGAAGCCCTTTTCGGCTATGTTCAGGGCCAAGTTCTGGCCCATCACGGCTAGACCAGCTAGGCCGATCTGAGCTGGGGTTGCTGCCATTTTGGGTTGACGTGGAGGAGAGAGAGTGGGTTTAGAAGGTGGGTTTGGTGAGGAGAGGGAGTTGTGTTCGTTGATTATATACTGATATACAAATGGACGGACTCGTCGAGGGAGTGAAAGGACAGTGACCCCTAACGAGATAGGTGTTTGGGTGAAAGTCGGGACTTGGGAAGGGAGGAGGGAGGATTAGGCAAGTGATTAAACGGTAGATTATTAGGTACATCTGATAATAACGACTCTCAATTTTAATTATTTTTCAGGTGTATGCAATAGATCTTGAAGTTAAATTAATGTTTTATTAGTTCATCAACTATTTTGTATCATCTAGCAGTAAAAAACATATATTTTCGTCAAATAAATGATAATATATAGAAATTATAATCAAAACATTTTATCTCTGAGTTGTTGTATATTAATCATGTTGTAACACGACTTAAAGGGGTCATTTTTAATCAACTTAAACAGTCACCACTTTTGATCTAATATCTCATTGTTATTATCCTAACAAAGAAATTATCTGTAGACCTTAAATCTGGCTTAAGCTAAAGCCAGGAGACATTAGACAGGAGCCGCTAGGATTGAGCCACTGGGGCAGTGCGAAGGTGCGAGGAGCAATCTTCTCTACATGTGTAGCATGTTGAGTCGTATACTCAACTTGCGTTATGGCCTGCCTCTCCGTCAAGGGAAACGCCAAAACGAAGACAGAGACTGATGTTCATGTATATTGTTAATTGATTATACGCCAGTAGTAAGCTGCAACTTGCAATCATGGAACAAAGCCAAATATTTTCTACTTATTCTAATATTTACTAAATATTTTCTCCTTTCCTTTTCAACGACCTTTTGATGCACTTTTTGCCACTGATAGTGTGGTAGGTAAAGATACTCCGTATGATCAGCTCCTGAAAATCACGAAGAAACTATTGTCATCTGCTCCTCTTTTCGCCTTTTTGGTACCAAAGTGCTCCATAAGGGAATCAGAGTTCAACAACGTTACTAAAAGAGATCAAAGTAGTACTTCCCAGTCTGCCAGACACCCAGTACCTCAAATTTATTCGCTTTTATTGAACTGGGAGGGTATATTCTAGGGACTAGGGAGTTTGCAGTGCATATTTTGCATTCACTCCATGAGATCAGATCATCTGAAGGGAACCAACAATAAGTCCATACTCAAAATTCGAGCAGCCTGACCATGTTCCATACTGAACTGCACCTGGGAGCATCAGGGAGTTAATTCCTCGCTACTACAAAATTACAGGACCAGGGTTTGCTCAAGGCCTCAAAGTTAAAAGGTAACAAACTATTATTCAGTAAATGAACATTTCTTACAACAGCAAGGCATTGCCGCAAACCGTCCAAAGAACTTACAGAATCAAACAATTGAAAGCAGCTTTCAGCTAACGCTGTGTTTATTTTGATTGGCTGATCATAACCAGGGAAAAAATAAGTACTCCAATGTCTCATTTAATGTATAACCAATAATACATAAAACACCCATGTACTTGCTAATCAACATATTGGCACTCGAATGGATAAATAGAATTTGTACTACACTCATAGAGGTGCACAAATGGTTGACTACAGCAGTGTTGCCTATAACCATATAACCATATCCAAAATAAAACAGTCTCATAGTGACCGAGGACAGGAGTTTCTTCTGCTCACAACTCATCAAACAGCAATGGAAGCAAACAGTTCCTTGCGGATCTGCACGAGGATAATTACATAGATGAGTAACTGTAACAAGTCGAAAAATGAGATTTTATTCCACCCAATCGATATGCCGTATAGCACACTGTTGATTCAAGCCCCTCTTCTCTTCTAAATTACCCTCCCCTCCCAAAAAAAGGCACCAGGGTTTTAGCATGGCGTACTAGAAAGAAAAGAATCATGACTTACTTTAAAAGAAATCTAGCCAAGCACTATTAATTATTTAATTCGAAAAGATGTCTCTTAAGCTAAACCAGGTATATGAGCACGTAGTCACCATCATTGTGAAATTATTTCCATCTTCAGTCTCATAAACAAAAGGTCCACAACAAATTTGAGAGTTTAGGAATCTTATTATTATTTGCTTAAATTGATAAAAACTACCTTTAAGTTTGCCGAATTTTGAAATTACTACCTTTCAAAA
>CAAKMY010054943.1:0-15641 GCA_901111285.1 Corrigiola litoralis
CAAGCTCTTTACCAAACAGGGCCTTGATCTTTTCCTTCAATTGTCCGGCAATTCCATTCTACAAGATACTACATTGTCAATGTCTATGATCATTCAGACAAAAAAAAAAAAAAAAATCTATGATCATGCGGATTTCATGATTAGGTCTTTAATTTACTCCCTCGTCCAAAATTATTCTAATATATGTCAATTGTAGAAATTAATTGAATTAAAATTGCTGAAATGAGACTGATATTAACTTGACAAAAAAAAAGCTCGAAACCAATTCAACTTAGCTAGCTCGGTAAGGAAGAGAGTGGTAACTGGTAAAGCGATAAGAAAATATTTTCTTACACCAAAGTCACATAGTTGAACTTTACATTTGATATGCACCATTTTCTTCAACTTTTGCCTGGTTGGCTACTACTACTACGGAGTACTACGTAGTTGTTCCACTCGAGTTATATGGCAGGGCACCATAACTTTGAGTGCCAACGATACCTCATTAGTCATTACTGGAGCAGTAGATTCAATAAATTGGTTAGCCTAAAATAAGATGCCTGGGACCTGGGTCCGTGATAAAGATAATATCGAAGCAGAAAGGCTCGCCTTTCTATAACCTTATAGTTAATAGTATTGATATTTTGACTGTATATACGCCGTACGTACCTCTATATACCTCACCATACCAACCTCAATCAATTTAAAACTCCCAACATTCAACCTTCACCAAACATAAGACTACTCATCACTTCATCAGTATATTGGTCTACTGTGAATAAATCTAGTGCCATTTTCGCTATACAGATAACTTTGCTAAATGAAAAGGTATACTTTTAATTACTAGTCTACAAACTCATGCTAATTGCATTAAGCGGGAGTAAACTATATTTCAGAACAATAAAAACAAGTTGATTAGAAAACAAGATTTAGATTTGATTACACAATGATGGTCTCTAAACAATTGATTGAAGATAGTACTCCGTATTATTTTAAAAGGGTCCAACAAAACGTAGCACAATAGCAAAGTGGACAACAAAAGTTCTTACAAATCCAACATAGTAATGTCCTACACAGCTACACTTATCACATGTGTCTCCCAACCAAATTATCATACTACTACTACTGTACTACCGTATAAGCCAATGTAAAATGATCCCAAATCTAAGGTAACAAAACAAAAAGACCAATAGGGAACAAACCACCAATTTAAAACAAAAAACAAAATGCACCGATTAACTTTTATCATCATACTACCCACAAACCGCCAATTTTCCCACTTTTATTTAAACTCACCCTCTCAACACTCTACTCTTTCATGTCACCCTTCAATCTCTCCAAAATGGGACCTAAATTTTTTTCCTCCTTTCTCTTTTCCTTCATATTTCTCCTTTCCCTTACACTCTCCTCTTCCTTAGAACAACAAACACTTGTGCTCAACTCCCTCCCTAAGCCCACCTCCCTCCGCCCGGAAAGCGAGTGGGTCGCGGAAACCCAAGGAGAAGCCGAAGAGGGTATTGAGACTAATGCGCTATCATTAGAGTTGCAGCATGTGGATGCTCTTGCGTCGCGCTTGAGCCCAGATGAGCTATTCTCACTCCGGCTCAAGCGCGACGCAAGCCGGGCAAAGTCCATCTTTGCCCGGGCCAAGAGTGGCTCGCGTGCCTCAGGGTATGGACCCCCAGTGAGGAACGCGAGCCGCTCTAGCGACTTTAGTAGCTCGGTGGTGTCCGGGCTCTCGCAAGGGAGCGGGGAGTATTTCACACGCCTCGGCGTGGGGACACCACCGAGGTACATGTACATGGTGTTAGACACTGGAAGTGATGTAGTGTGGATCCAGTGTCTCCCATGCAAGAAATGTTATGATCAGACCGACCGAATTTTCAACCCGGCTCAGTCCGGTTCGTTCCGGTCCATTCCTTGCCGGTCCAAGACGTGCCAATTGTTGGACCAGGCCGGGTGCATCACACGGGGGAACAAATGTGCCTACCAGGTTTCATATGGTGATGGGTCGTTTACGATGGGCGAGTTCGCCTCCGAAACAATGACGTTTCGGAGAGCGAAGGTTCCGAACGTCTCCCTCGGTTGTGGGCATGATAATGAGGGGTTATTTGTGGGTGCAGCCGGTTTATTGGGTCTAGGCCGGGGGAAATTATCTTTTCCAACCCAGACCGGGGACCGGTTCGGTCGGAAGTTTTCTTATTGTTTGGTAGACCGGTCTGCTTCAAGTAAACCGTCATCAGTAGTTTTTGGAGGTTCAGCGGTTTCACGTGCCGCGGTATTTACCCCGTTAATTTCTAACCCAAAGTTGGACACTTTTTACTACGTGGAATTGATGGGGGTTAGTGTGGGTGGGACCCGAGTTCCTGGAATTACGGGTGAGCTTTTCAAGATTGACCGTACGGGCAATGGTGGGGTCATTGTGGATTCGGGTACGTCCGTGACAAGGTTGACCCGACCCGCTTACATTGCCTTGAGGGATGCGTTCCGGGTCGGGGCGTCTGCGTTGAAGACCGCTCCCGGGTTCTCATTGTTTGATACTTGTTTCGATCTCTCGGGTAAGACTGAGGTTCGGGTGCCTACTGTGGTCATGCATTTTCGAGGGGCGGATGTGTCGTTGCCCGCTAATAATTACTTGATCCCGGTTGATACGTCTGGTCGGTTTTGCTTCGCTTTTGCGGGTACAATGGGCGGGTTGTCGATCATTGGGAACATCCAACAGCAAGGGTTCAGGGTTGTTTTCGACATGGCGCAACGTCGGGTCGGGTTTGCTCCCGGGTCATGTGCTTGATTTGGGTTTTAGCGTAGGTTATGTAACTTATGTTTGGTGTTAAGAAAAGGGGGTAAGAATGTAGGACTTGGTAGTGGACTAGTGGGGGACGATTTTTACAAAGTTGGTTTGGTGTACCACGAGGAAGAAAGTGTTGTACTATTTTACTGCTTACAAAAGATGTTGGTAATGATTTACTAATGGCTGCAAAGAAATGTAGATAACTGTCGCACTATTCCTGTAACATTTGCGTAACATGAGGAAGAATATGTGTCCTCCAGGCTCCAGCTAAGGAAGTGCCAGGGGTATATTTTTACGTTTGACCCACCTGTGGGCGTTTGTCGTGTGAATCCATATCATGTGAAAATTCAATAGCCACTATATTAGCCCACTCTTTTTGGTCGGTATGAATGTATGGTCCATGTGTGACTTGAAAATGGAAAGGGAATAGATTAATAAGTTATTCACATGTACTGATGTACGTAGTATTTTATTAGATCTTATTTAGCAGTTCTAATAGTTGATAACCTGTAGTAATGGGTGTATCCGTAGTTGTGTACTTCGTACTTAGTATATGGTTTTACTAGTTGTTTACCCGAGTTAGAGCAATAGTCAATTGTAGTAGGAAATAATAGTGAAGGGAACAAGAAATTTGGAAATGTAATGAGTTTTTGCTATTAGTCTATCAGGACTTTCGGTGTCAAATAAGAAGTCAGTTATACCTGTACTGTACTATTGTACATAATACTTTGCACCAAAAAAAAAAAACTATTGTACATAATACCCATTGTTCACAAGAAAGGTTACATTAATCATGTTCTTAACCTTGTGATTCAATGTTATTTTTGCACTTTGTGATTGAGCTTTGCTTTGGAAATTTTACCTCTTTCTCACCATGTCTAGTTTGTAATGATTAAAGGAAGGACCTCTTTGCATATATGCATTTTCAAGGTGCTCACTGGGATAATCCTCTAGTGTAATCCTCTAGTGTGTAAAATGACGAAGCATCTTTGAAACAATCATACGCAAATCAAAATAATGATCTGAGATAAAAGGTTTGCTGCAGGTAAATAAAGGAGGAACTGATGGAAGTGATGAGGCATAGCTTTATGCCTTTACCCGCACATTTAGGCAGCATCGATACACATGGTGGGACTGTAGCGTGCTTAACATCATGCTTCGACCTTTCTTCTTTTCCTTTGCCTTTGCCTTTTGCTTTGCATTATCAGTGGTAAATCATGATTCATGAGTAATGATGTCAGCTCTCTGATCTTTTAGGTGAGCTCTGATGAGCATGAGGATGAGCCAGCCCAAAGTCAATGCATGGACGGTCCTTTTTGAATTGTACGTCTGTCGTCTGTACCCAGTGCTGTCCTTGCTATCAACAATAGAAAGGGAGGGAGCTTCTTAAGTATTAGTGTATTACTCCTATCAACTGTATGGATGTACCATTACTCAATTAGATTAATTATTTAATTTACCATACACTAAGACTTGCATAAGGCAGTTTGAGGATATCCTTATCCCTTACATTCGGCGATAAAATTTTTTAATTATACAAGTTTTCGAGATGGTAGTGAAAATTTTTTCTCGTCCTTCACAATTCAATTACTCAACATGGATCTCCTTACTTTCCTAGCTACCATCGAGGGGCTTTAATTCACCATTAAGCGATTTTGTGTGTCTTCTTAAATGGTCATCTCATGACTTCATCCATTCATATCCAATACTTACTCACCAGTTTATTATATTTTTCCTAATATCAAATGACAATGTTTAAATCAATCACATTTTCGCACAACTAGAATGAGAATGACTACATTTCGACCTAACCCATCCTCTTGTAATTAACTCAAACTAGTCATACAGTTTACTCAACATAGCCTAACCTATATCTTCTATGTTTTTCGGCTTTGGAGAGCGTTATAAACTCCTAAAATAGTATTACTAACCTTAGTATTCTATTTGTAAAAAGGAAAAAATATCTCACTTTTCTATGAAAACCGTTTTTGCTACCAAAACTCTTGTAAGAGACTCTCAATTTTTATGATAAAATTAGACGGAGTCATGCTGACTAAATAAAGAGATAAAAATTTATGATTTAATTTGGCCTTGTGATAAGGTGATTTAGCTTTGAGAGAAACACGAAATAAAAGTAGACAATCTTTTATAATAATATGACATCGGTCTCGCTAGTTAAACCAAGTTATCGACGACAACCTTATCAAAATAAGCTAGCTGATATTCGCGGTATGCTTCGCTTTTCTGGAACAACACAAACAAAAAAACGTTAAAATAAATAAAAATTAGATTAAAAAAAAGCTTGAAGAAAGTACAACAATGGCGGAAAAACAACACGAAGAAGACGATCAACGAAGAGGAAAAGTAATGACATTAATCGAAAAAGCAACAAACTCAACCGACCCAGAACTCGACCCTCGCCTCCTTAAAGCAATTAAAACGACCGTCCGATATTCCGATGTCGAGCTCAAATTCGCCGCCCAAACCCTAATTCAACTCATGAAACGCCCTCACTCTCAGGTCAATTGGTTAAATTTATGTTTAATTGTGTTAATTATTGATTGGTTTGAAAGTTAGGGGTTTTAATTGAAATTTGATTAATTGGTTGTGCTGATTAGGTACCTTGCGTTTATGATAATTTATTGAAATTCATGTTTGATTGTTTTTATTATTGATTTTGTTGGAAGTTAGGGTTTTTAATTGAAATTTAATGAATTGGTTGTGCAGGTTAGGTATCTTGCGTTTATGATAATTGACGAGCTGTTTATGCGGTCGAAGTTGTTTAGAAGTTTGATTGTTGAGAATTTTGATCAATTGTTGAGTTTATCTATCGGGTTTCGGCGTAATCAGGTCCTTCCTGCGCCGCAGAAGGTTGCGGCGGTGTTACGGGCGAAGGCGATTGAGTGTTTGGAGAAGTGGAATATTTCGTTTGGGGTTCATTATAGGCAGATTAGGATAGGGTATGATTATTTGAAGAATACGCTGCGGTTTCAGTTTCCGAATTTGCAGGCGAATGCGGCTAGGGCGAGGGAGGTGAGGAGGGAGAGGGAGGTTAGGACGCAGGAGATTTTGCGGAGTAAGTTCGAGGCGTTGAGGGAGGGGTTGGGTTCGATTAGGGAGGAGATTAGGTCGACGGTTGAGGAGATTGGGGAGTGTTTGGAAATTGCCAAGGCGAATGATGAGAGTGCGATGGGAGTGCCGTTGGATGATGTGGAAGAGGAGGAGTTTGAGGTGAGGAACGCGGAGTTGCAGCGAATGAGGATGGATTCGTTGAAGGAGGCGGAGAAGGTTCACGAGAATAATGAGAATAAGGTGGTGTTTGATACGTTGAGGGAGTTGTATAAGCTGTTGGTGACGAAGCATTTGGTTTCAGTTCAGCAGTGGATTTCGGTTATTATTAGGGTTGAAGTTGATGATGCTCGGTGTAGGGATTCAGTGCTTAAGGACTTTATTGATATTAGGAACCAGATTTCGGCAGTGAAGAAGAAGTGTGAAGAATCTGGTTGTTCGCTTCCTAACTTGAAGGATAGCGAAGAAGATGACATTTGGGAGGAGGGTGGCGTTGATTTTGCAGGGAGCAGCAGAGATGTAAGTTCAGAAATGACGGCTAAAATGGTGGTATCAGCTGTGGATGCTGCGGAATGTAGCGACAAAGGAGCAAAGAAGAGGGACGTTGTAAAAGGTAAAGGGGCTGCTCACAAAGCTAAAGTAGGTGCTGTTGAGTCAAATTCTTTGAAAGGAAAGCTTTTAGCTGAAGCTCCAGTTGTAAACTGGGGCTCTCACTTGGATAGTTGGGGTGAGAAGAGGGACGCTATGGCTCACTCAAGAGGACTAGAGGTTGACGGACACTGGGGAAGGATTGATTATGATGCAACTATACCTGCTGAAAAAATTGCAGAGTTAAATGTTCATGCAACTCTTTACAAAGAAGAGCAAGCTGAAATTCAACCATGTCGTGCTCCTTTGCGCAAGGGAGGGCTTTGTCAGAGGCAAGATTTGAGAGTATGCCCATTTCATGGGCCTGTAATACCACGTGATGATGAAGGTAGACCTGTTCATTCTAGAGTTGACGAAGGAGCAGCTGCTCAAACTCGGGATCATGGCAGTGTATCGATGAGTCGAAGTCCTTCTGCAGATGAGATGAATATTGATGAAGAGAGTATTTCGATGAAGCAGTTGGCTGAACAGGCTGTGAAAAATGTTAGAGAAAGGGATGAAGGGGAAGCAAAGAAGAAAGAAATTGACAAGCGTGCAGTCAAGAAAGCCAAACTTGCGAAGGTCCGAGATCACAATCAAACAGTACTTCGAGAGGCTGCAATGGCTTCAACCTCCAGTTCTGCTGCTTTTGGAGAATTTGAAGGTGGATTGAGTGGAGAGAGATCTACCGCCAAAAATAAAAAACCAACTCTTGCATCAATGTTGCGAAACAAAGTCACATCCAAAGATAGGTTATCTCAGAAGCTTTTGAGTAGCCGGGCAAGAGGTGCCACCGTCAAGCAGCTGATTCAAGGCGAGGATGCGAAATACCGAGAATCATTCCCAAACCAGTGGTAGTAAGGAAACTCGTAACAAGATGACAGTGCTTCTGCAGAAATTTAGGGTTACAGGATGGATGTATTACTGAACTAAAGGGTTCAAAGCTATACCGACTATGAGATGCAACTCCATGTCATTCATTGGATTTTCTACATCTTTGTTCGGTCAGCTGATGAAGTTGGATTAGTTTCGGAAGAGTAGTCGTTTAAATGGTCAGTTTTGTAATTACGTTATCTTGTTAACATTTCCATATCATGATTCGTGATATATTGTTTTACAGAATGTAATTAGAAAGTGAAAGTAATTATAATACATTTTTGACATTTGCGTGGAACAGACAATATCGGTTCAGCATTCTTTCATGTTTAATTCTCTTTATCGCAATCCAGAGTCCTAAAAACGCCTCAAATCTGTCAGAACTGTTTGCTCCTCATGGTTTGATTCCTCACAAGGAAAAAAAGTGGTGAATATCTGAACTAGCCTCCTTTGCGAGTTCCATTACCCACTCTCTGTATTTTGTTACAGACCTCTGACCTCTCAGACCTCACTAAGAGATGGGGGCTTATTTTGACAGCAGCATTAAATTAACACCATTATCACCTTATCATATCCTTTTACATATCTCATCGGGGGTTTCAAATTCGTTGCTTATCACAACCAACAGATTCAGGTCCCCCCCCTTCCCCCCGCCCACAACCCTACCCTCCTCTTTTATTTAAGTGCATAACCTGAGATACCAATCTTCATACTAGGGAGTACAAGTTTTGCATTACATCTTTTATTCCTATTATCAGCTCCTTCATCAGTGCCGAAACCATGAAGAACCTCTCCATGTCCTTACTTGTGCTCTCTCTCCTCTTTATAGCTGATGTTGGCATGGCTGCCATGCCATGCAACAATGTAGTTGGTATGGCAGCTCCCTGTGCGGGATTTGCCATGGGGGTGGGTCTGAGACCGGGTGCGCAATCCCCATGCTGCAGTAACTTGAGACTGCTCGCTGCTGCTGCTGCCAGGTCCCTTGCTGACAAGAAGGCTATCTGTAACTGCTTGGTCAATGGGATGAATAGATTCCCAGGAGTCCAGGACAGGTTACTGAGCCACCTCCCAAGTATTTGCAACATCAATGTTGGATTTCCTGTCTCTACTAAAATCAACTGCAACGCGTAAGTCTGCTAAAGCTGTTTTGTTATGCTAGTACGTTTTCTGTTCATTCCTTAGTGGAAACTAAAGCAATGTACACCATATTAAGGCATGGAATTATGGAACTATTAAGCATTAATCATCAGTCCAATGTCGGAGAGTTAGTCTGTTATTTTTCTTTTTTGTTTCTTGTTACGGAGGGGTTACATCAATATACTGTATATAAGTATAACATATGCGAATCGGCTTTCTATTTTGCAGGATTCATTAACTTGCTGTGGCGCCGAAGGACTAAAGGATCGACATTGAACGGTAGAAGCCTGATTATACAGTGAAATAAATGATCAATGTTTCGATTTTTCAACTGAAGGAAAATCTGTTTCGCACATGATGTTACATTTTTATTTTTTTGGTGCTAAAGACGGGCGAAGCCCCAATGATGTTACATTTTGTAGCAGTTAAGATGCATCATAGGGCTGCACAACCTTTTCTGTGAGGCTCATATTTCAGAAACGAAATGTTCCTGTGTAAGGAATGTATGTATTAATTATTATCAATTATGATAAGCCGATTCTCTAAACGGTTGCGTAATAGCAAAACAAGAACTCTTGCACCATCAACACTTGATTAGATGCTATATGGATATCATCAAAGATGAAGCAATCGAGAAGTTCCTTTAACTCAAAAGGTAGGCCAACTGATAAGCATGAACTGTGAAGACAAAACTAAAAGCATTTCCAAGGTTAATATGATTGAGCAATGGTAAAAGGCATCTTATGAAATCTTGATTTAACAATTAAGCTTAACCTCTTCAAGTGACCTGCACCTCAAGTCAAACATAAATGCCACCTTTTCTTTTTGTTGATTACTTATTCCTGGGTAGAAGGATTGCAACTAGACTGATTGGTATCGTAATAGTTTTTGTAAACAAAATTTCAGGGATAGAGACAACAAAAACTATACAAATTAATTAAAAAGACTACTTTATAAACAAAAAAAGATTTTGCTACGAGTTAGATATTAATATGTATATCAAGGTTTGAAAATAATTACCACTTTAAGATTATATTTAATCTTTTTTATAGATGTATAATTTAATTTACAATGCCAAACTTTATGAAATTACTAATACTACCCTACCCCTTTGTACAATTACCTATAGGATTCATCAATGAACTAAACTCCACCAAATCCACACAACATTTATGTGTCAATGTGTCATACAGATCTGATGTGGGTCATGTGGAGGCATCATCAACCCCCATCCCCCAATCTATGGATCAATGGTACAATATAATTGTTTTTTGTGAACAACATAACTAGTTTCGTGAATTTTTGTCCTAATAAGTCAGAAACAAGACATCCTATTTCGACAGCGACAAACCTAATCTATCTACTCCAATAAATTGCCCATTTCTACACCCATTTTTCACTGACAAACTCTCCACTGTTTAATTGTTTATATTGGCATCATTCGTTTAGTGAAAGATGCTGTCTCTCAAGTACTCCGTATACTCTACAACTCTTCGTATTAGTTGGATAATTTAAATTCTAAATTGGACCCTATCTTGTAATTATGATTCATTCTTCCCAGTTAACTTCAGTTATTTTAGTCCAATTAATTTTGAGCATAGTTGAATTTCATAGTTTCATTAACTTTCTTATACTTTAACAAGATTTAACTAAAACTAATTAAATATAAAGGTAATTTTAAGTGTACACTCATACATTAGACAATGGCTAATAGATTTATGTGGAAGTGTCTCCTATTTGGCTATTTATACACATAAATTCTTAAGAGAGACCGTCTACTTTTATGATAAAAACAGACGAGCTCCATACAAGCTTAATCAGCTCAAGCTCCCCGCAAGCCCGAGCTAAATCAGAGTTGTATCGTCTTAATTGGACCAGTATGTGCTTGATCTACTTTTATGATAAAAGTATACGGCCTCTCCCAAGACCAACTTGACCAACTTTTTAACACATATCCCCTTCATTCCAATTTAAATGTAATGATTGTTTGAATTCCTTCTTACATACAACTTGCAAATATTAATTTAAATTTTAATGACTTCTTTTGTCATTTAGTACTTACAGGGGTGCTCTTGGCATATGACGAAATACTCATTGGTTTATTACATTTCTGTATGATCATCTTACCATGTAATCATTGGTTAGGTAAATGTCAAAGTAATAGACTAGATCAAAAATTACTATTCATAACTTAAATACAAATAGAATACTTAGTAGGGGGTAGAGTGTACTAGTCTACTAGATTATCAAAGTATGTAGAAGTGTGCAATTTTTGGTAATAAAAACCCCAATACACACAAATACAGTATACTGTATTGGTGCAAACAACAAGCCCAAAGAGGCCCAATAAGGAAAGCACCTGAGGATCAGGAGAGTAAAATTAGGAAACACAAAGGGGGCAATTCTTGCACAAAAATGGCCAATTTTTGGGATTCTCTCCTTTTCTCTCACATTCTTTCCCCAATACCATGAACTTGTCACTATAAGAAAAAAGCAATAAAGATCACAACTTTATGTCATTTCTTGATAAACTTTGAATTGGGTGTTCTGTTCTTGATCTTGGGGGTGTAACAAATCATGGATTTGGATAACATTGAATGTGTGTCATCATCCATTGATATGGATGAAGATGAGATCATTCATCATCATCATCATCACAATCATCATAATTATCACAATAGTATTCATCATCATCAATTCTCCTCAAAGCCTAGTAGTAATAATATTAATGCAAATGGCATTGCTCCTGCTACTAGTGTTCATGAGCTTCTTGAATGTCCTGTTTGCACCAATTCTATGTACCCTCCTATTCATCAGGTTTGTTCTTTTTCTCTTTAATTATGTTTGTTTTGTGTGAATATTTGATCTTTATTGAATTAGTGGATTTTTTGAGCTGGGTTTGTGTAAAGATTTGATCTTTATTGAATTTGGTGGATTTGAGCTGGGTTTGTTTGATTTTGTATAAAGATTTGATCTTTATTGAATTCAGTTATTTTTTTTGAGCTGGGTTTGTTTGATTTTGTGGATATAATGTTGAATTGTTGGTTGTTTTGTGATATTATTACTACCATTTAGTGTGGATCCTGCTGTTTGTGGAAGAAATAAGGATAAATTAAAATATTTGAAGGAAGTAGGGTACTTTGTAGTGTAAGGTAAATGTAGTGGAAGTAACAATTGGTAGACATTGTATTTGGGGATGAATTTCTCATGTAATTTGGTTTGATGTGTTGGGTTTTAGCTCTATGTACATTGATGGTTGATCACATAGTGAGATTTTTTCTATCCATATGAGTATCTTGGCTGATTAATTAGATTCTCAAGATTTTAGTTGTTGTGTTAATGTATTAATTGCGAAAAAGGAGGCTTGGGGTAAGTGGCTATGTTGGTAGTGTGTTTCATACTTTGGTTTGGAACTAAACATCATTTTCCCATTTAGAACTTGGTTAGAAACTGTGGCCTGCTTTCTACTTTGGGTGCCTGGTGACGTGATATAATGGTTTGTTTGGTTTAGAAAGGCTTGAGGCAAAGTGGAGAAGGTCTTCTGAAATTTAAAGGAGAATATTTGGGGTGTCTCAAAGGAAAAGAAAATTGATTGGAAAGGAGGAGCTTGATGGTGCAGCTGCTCTTAGATTTGAGGGTGAGCATTAGGAGGAGAGCTAGGTGTAGAAAGACCTGAATGATAGTCATAAGTGATTACCAAGTCTCCCAAGCTCAAGAAGGTTTATTTGGAATTCGGATTGAGTAGAAGGTTAGAGTTCATGTGAAGTATGAATTGTTGGTGATATTTTTTTTGGTGGAGCATGAAGTTTTGGTGATTATTTCTGGTTATAAGTAGGGGCGGATTTATGAATTTAAAATGGGGGTAGCCTATATTTTCTACCATTTTCTACTCTTTTCTACACTTTTCTACCATTTTTCTACCAATTTTGAAAATTTTAAGGGTAACCTACGCTACCCCTCGCTACTCTGAGAATCCACCCCTGGTTATAAGGGTGAGTAGTTATTTAATGAATCAGTTCTTCACAAACGCGTGGTTCTGGAGTCTGGATCTATATGATTTGTGTGATCAATTTGGTGAATAAGTCTGGATCTGTTGGATCTCAGCCCTTAGGGGTCTTCACTTGTTCTTGATAATCTGAACTTGCATGATTGTATGACAAATCGAATTCTCTCTGAAGCTTCTTTGACATACTAACCGTCGGCCATTTTTTCTAGTTGATTCTTACTCATGCTACATGATATCGGTCCTTTAATCTTGGAGTGTCCTGGATTTCTGGATAAAGGCTTTTGGATGTATCAGTCGTCTCCTTATCCGGACTCGAAAGCACCTACCTTTTTCCAAGTGCCCCCGCTTCTCAGTTCTTGCTGTGAAGGGGAAGGGTGTCACACACTCTCTCATAATACTCACTATCTGTAATATTAGACTTCTCTGGTTGATGGACTGGGGAGACACTTTAGTCCTTCTGTTGGTTGTTTTATGCTATGTTATGTTGATATTGATGTGTTACAGCTACATCGTTGAATCATTGATTATTTATTTTTCCTTTCATTTATTATTATGTGTAAGGTAATTGGTTCCAGTTATCCTGATAAAAAAACATTAACTTCTACAGTGCCGAAATGGACATACACTTTGTTCCACCTGTAAAACACGCGTGCAAAATCGATGCCCAACCTGCAGACAAGAACTTGGGGATATAAGATGTCTGGCATTGGAGAAAGTTGCTGAATCACTTGAGCTTCCTTGCAAATACTTTTCCCTTGGCTGCCCAGAGATCTTCCCTTACTACAGTAAAGTTAAACATGAAGCAATATGTAACTTCAGGCCATATAATTGTCCATACGCTGGGTCAGAGTGTTCTGTCTCTGGGGATATCCCTTTTCTCGTGACTCATTTGAGGGATGATCACAAGGTTGACATGCATTCTGGATGTACTTTCAACCATCGTTATGTGAAATCTAATCCACGGGAGGTGGAAAATGCTACGTGGATGCTAACTGTAAGTTGCTTGTTTCCTACTTTTTAACCACCTGCACATATGGACATCACTAGCTTGATCACCATTTGTCTGCATTATACTATGAGGGCATACATACTTTTTACCTTCGAATAGGGGAGCTGGCATTTATATTCTGTTAAGATATCAAAAGATAAATGAAATTGGAGGATGAGGATGACAAAGTCTAGTCTAGTAGAATGTGTGCCTTAATCAGTAGGTTTCTTTTAGGATATTAAATTCGGCACTTCGTTTTTTTCTTACTGTGCTTACAAGTTTGCATCAACTACAGTCGCTAATCTATGATGCCAGACATTGTTTGATATTATAAGATGTGAGATGGTTCTGCTAATTAATGCAGTCCTTAGGCTTTTGATTCTACCTGTCTTCTATTTCACTGGTTTAAGTGATAGGAAAGTAACAAAAGGACGAAATAAATATAATGGAAATGAAGATACATTCATTATGCATATGGCAATATTCTTGGTTGTGCAATAGACTGTAAATCCGGAATTTTTTTTTTTTTTTTTTTGGTGAGGTAGGGTGAAGGGAAGGTGTTCAAATCCGTAGAATCTGCCTTCTATGTTGAATATTTTACTTGCTTAGTGGTTTTACCCCCCTTCCCCCTCTTTTTCGGTGGGGTAGTTTGCGTCTTTGCGAGGAATGATCTGTAACTTTTCTCTCCTTTTATTTTCCTTCTGCACTTGATGGGGGTGAGGTGGGCTGTTAAGGGTTGAGGGATCTGCATTATACTATGTTTCACTCAAGTGCAATGCTTAAGTTATACCATTTGGTTTTATTTATCTTCACTGTCATCATGTTCTCTTTCAAGGGGTAACTTTGCTTTTGAGTTGTTTTCCTTGAAGTGGAAGAAAGGATAGTTGGGCAGACCCACAGGGCCACAGTGTAGTACTCATTGCATTGACTTTCTTAAAGTATGTGTTACTTATTGGTTCAAGTTTGTTTTTCTCCTTAGGTATTCCACTGTTTTGGTCAGTATTTCTGCCTCCATTTCGAAGCTTTTCAACTAGGCATGGCTCCTGTATATATGGCATTCCTCAGATTCATGGGTGATGAGATGGACGCTAGGAACTATAGCTACAGCCTTGAAGTGGGGGGCTTTGGCCGCAAACTCATTTGGGAGGGAACTCCTAGAAGCATCAGAGACAGCCACAGGAAGGTCAGGGATAGCCATGATGGTCTTATAATCCAGCGTAACATGGCATTGTTTTTCTCTGGAGGAGACAGGAAGGAATTAAAATTGCGGGTCACTGGACGGATATGGAAGGAGCAGCAGAACCCTGATGGTGGAGCCTGCATACCCAATCTCTGCAGTTGAAAGTTGCTGGGTTCTGTTGCTCCTTCAGTGGTCACTCTTGGTCGTTGGGATGAGATCTGTTAACATGAAAGTATATAGACATGATGTACAACTACTGATATGGGATAAGTGTATTCTAGTTGTAAGTTTGTAACTTGTAACCACTGTCCAGGATTCTTTAACAAATACGCGTTTGCCGTTAAAAATGGCTAATAATTCTTTTTTACTTTCTTTGCTCCTGAAGACACCATGTGATTATGTTAGCATCCTGTTTTCGCAATTGTCTCCGAGTCTCGGAAAAGCATTACCTAAAGCTTGGGGGGCGAAGATTGCTGGGTGTCCTGGTGATTCCTTTTAGACTTATGGAGTATTTGTTGCAGATCCCAGGACATATTGGATTAGTTGATAATTTGAAGCCTCGTCTGTAAACTTCAAAGAAGGGCAAGCCTCAATAGAAAGTTGTAATGTTGATGCCGTAGAAATTAGAACTTAGTGGCAACTTAGATAACGAGAGAGTCATGAACTCACGATGCTATTGATTACTAAAGATAAAGATTATAGTAATTCATTGCAATGAGACACTTACAGAGCATGGTTTTTTAAGTTCACATCATCTCTCACTACTTCATCAGATATATTATGGCTTTCTTATGCTGGCTACTCTAATCCTGAAGATTGCATGAGCCAAAATACGTAGGGCTCTCGCTTCTCCTTGCTAGTTACTTTTTTTTTTTTTTGATATAATCCTTGCTAGTTACTTAGATAGGAAACATTGTATCGCCGCACCCTAACCCCAAGCCCCAACTCGGTCCAGCCCCAACCCGCCCCAGCCAAAACCCACCACAAA
>CAAKMY010054965.1:2181-13890 GCA_901111285.1 Corrigiola litoralis
TGGGGGCCCAGATTGTGTCTCGGCTCCCCTCTAACTTTGTGTAAACGTTTCCTCGTTGATATATTTATTAGATAATAAAATTAATAATAACAACAATAATAATACAAATAACATAAAGATTATTATTAATAATAAGAATCAATTGTTGATCAATATTGTTTTCTGAACATTTTTTTATTTTTGCTGAACTTTTTGAACTTTAAAATTGAGAACTTTTCAGAACATTTTAATTTTTATGAAAATAAAATAAAAAACGGCATAGAGAACAGGCCCTAAAGGATAGTACACTGTCATTCCCACTTAGCCAAGCAAAATCCATGAATTTTCTGTCTGCATTGTTCCTTTCAATTTCTTTTTTTTTTTTTTTTTGACCAACTGCTAACAATCATATTCGGTTACATGCTTAAGCACTTGAGTAATCCATAAGAACATGTTAGAATCAACCTAATATGTATTTTTAAACTCATATCCCATGAAGTCCTTAGAAACATAGATCCTGTGTTCTTCATGCTATGTTCTTGACATCTTATAATAGAGATTTCTGTCAGGAACCATCGACAGAAGTTCTGGGGTGATGTCAGAGACTCATAATTTTAGATCTTCCAAAATATTTATCTTCCTCGCCATTCCCACTGTCTTTTGTTTCATCATTACGCGATAACTTTAAGGGCGGAGCTGAGAAGTCGGATTGCCAGAAAGTCTAGGTTTTACTGCTAAGGCTAAGCATCAAATGGGGGTAAAAACTAGAAACATACATATGAATGGGGATATGGTGATAAATGAGGGGTGAATATCAGAGATGATGAAGCAGGTTTGCTGCAGATGGTCAAATAAAGTTCAAGAAAAAATAGTCCCCACTACAAAAAGTTGAATAGTTCAATATTTGTTAAATTTTATATATCTTTAAATGTTGGAATGCATGAATGACAAAATATAATCAGCATTCCTTTTTTTTTTTTTGGGCCTTGCAGTGTCAGTTGTGGAAGTGATGCAAAAAATTCCACTTTCCTTATAGTTTTATTCCGTTTTCATAGGTTTTGCATAACTAGAGGGTAGCTTTAAAGCTTTTAAGGTGGCACTCTTAATTATTAATTAGAAATCTTTTTGCGGTAGGATGGCACGAGTCATCCTGTGCCCCAAAGTAGGTCCGCCTCTCTGAGCAGTGTTTTGTCCTTGCGTGCACTAAAACTAAAACATGCATGCCATGCATAAACAGACAAAGCAGAAAGGGCAACTCAAGCAATGAACGGCAGCAACATTTATTGATACTTACTTCATCCGCAGTTCCAGCCAGCGATGAAAGTCCAATTTTATTTTTAGAGATTGAGATCATATCTTGGCCCCAAACAGCGAAATCCAATATACTATCACGGTGACCTTTATACACAGTAGGTTGTGGCGGCAAACTCCTACAAGAAAACAATGTAAATGCCACCAGTTAGACACTCAGCTGCAATATAAAGGATACCATAAGATCTCCAACCTCTATCCCAGTCAATAGAAGACAGGAGAATAATATAGTGCCTCACTACATTGAGGGATGAAAAATGACCTAGCTTAGCACTCAACCAAGTCCACAAGGTCATCTTTTGGGTAAGCATATCAGTATATGTTATTGATAGAGAATATGAATTATGTCAATAAGATAATCTTGTGAACATTACTTACATACGGAAGCAGAGACAAAGGGATTCAAATGCACAAAGACAATAATTTATGAAGGGAGGATTTTGCACAATAACCTCGAATGCTAGATAGTGTATGCATCAAGGGGAAGTGTTGGAAAACTATTGCCAACACTACATACAAAAAACTAAGAAGATTGAGACTTAATACCTTTGAGATCTCTCCATGCAACAACAACCACCCAGCATAGATCTTGTTGCACGAGGTACGGGGAGGTCCAGGATTTTAACAACCTTATACTTAACTAATATTGACTAGTAGAGAGGCTGTTTCCAAAAGACATTAAACATATTCTATCAAGAGTTTGTCAAAGTAAAGTTGGTTGGAAAAGTGCGGAAATTGGAATCACTAAGACTTTTAGTATGTAGTCATAAATACTATGCATACTATTGTAAGAATAAAAGCTAAGTGGATGTTTGGAAACAGTATATTTGTACTCTTTATAGCATATTAGAGCTAAATAGCATATTTGACAAAACCAATATGCTAAATTGGGCAATTTATTACGTACACCTAAGAGTACATACTCTCAAGTTCAACTTTAGGCATATTTTATGTACCTTTGACACTTTTTTGTGTACCTCTTATAAATTATAAATATACAATATTTTCATTCTAATACATAAAATCTTATCAAAGATACACAATAAATACATAAAGGTACATACAAACATACTTGAGAGTACGTATTCTTAGATGTATGCAATAGGTTTTGTGCTAAATTGGGTGTTTGGTGAATAGCATATTGGAATAGCATACTGTGGGCCAATATGCTATTTGCAATATGCTATTAAAACAGCATTTTTAATACATTATGGTCCACAGATAACTCACACCATAAAGTTGACTTGCACGTGTAAGGCCAACTAGGTAATTTACACAATTTGCTGATTGCCAAACACTCCTATAGGAACCTGCTAATGCAACCTGTTGATCAAACCTACTAGTAACACCTAACTGAACTTGCTAATTTGACCTGCTATCTGCTATATGTAATTAATTTATTGCCAAACAGGGCCTAAGTGATAATAACCACAAAATACAATAGCATTATAATACCCCAATGCCTTTAAAGAGGGTCCCGCATAAGCGGGGTAAGGGGGATCAGTGTATGCAGCCTTACCCCTATAATACTACTACAAAGAGGTTATTTCCAATGGAACCTTGAGATGAAGTGCGATGACCATCTACTACTCCAATATAATAGAAGGACACAAGGTTTTGTAGGCCATTTTGATTTAGTCCACTATGAATCTTTGGCTTATTGGAAATAGATGGACTGATAATAAGTTAATGACCATAAAATAGTTTGAAAAAATCTCTTATTTGAAAAGGCAGTAAATTTGGCTCCTTTCTAGGAGGTTTGTGGGGCCCTCGAAACCTCACATCTCCAAAACTTTTTTGATTAGATATATAAGTTTCAAGCACCTTTATGCAAGAAAATCTATAGTCACTTTCCATCCTTCCGTAAAACATCCAGAGCACTTTCCACTGTGCCCTTCAAAAAACCAACACAAACTACTTGACTAAAAACTCAAGTTACTATAAACCCGGCTCATCTAAAAAATAAGCGTCCCAAGAATCTAATGTATTGCATCAGCTTCACGTATAACATGACTCAAGACTTACTTCCTGAGATCCCATATTCGCAAAGTTTTGTCCAAAGAGCTGGAAACAAGAATATGATCCTCCGGGGAAGCCAACTGCATGAACGAATTAATGAAGTAAGAGCATTGCAAATTGAGGCCAGTTCCAATCAAAGCAAAAGCCAGTATACCTTTGTAATGTATCCATCATGAGCTCGCCAAGAGGCAATGACATTGCCACTTCTTACATCAAGTAGCTTGCAATTACCAGAACTCAAACCAACCGCAATCCAGGAACTTGATGAAGAAACGTCAATTTCGTCAGAACCACAGGAGCATATGGCAGAGACAAGAGAAGGGAAGCCATAATCTACAGATTCACTACTCCACATGTGAAGCTTCTCGCCACTTGCAGCGTCAATAAACCTGCAAATTATCAGGAGAGCAGATGACTAAACCATAGTGGAACAAATATTTGACTTCGAGATTTGACAAGATGACAATTAGATCTGATTCTACCTTAAAGAACCATTTCCAGTACCAACTACAAGTTTCTCAATAGATTCTAAGAAATGCATGCAGGTGTATATACTGCCATCAACGCTGGTAAAAATCCCACTAGCATGTGGATACGAGTTTAGCATACTGGTTTGGTCATTGTTGACCCGCGTGGCAGAAGATGAAGAGATAGAAGGTTGAATGGAATTTGCTGCTGATTCAGCAATTATTGATATTGCTTTCCCTGTTTGACTATTCCAAACATGTATCGTCCCATCACAGGAAGCCACCCTTCCGCCAGAAGGAAGGATACAAATGTCATTGACCACCTGAAAGTATTAAGATAGATTTATCCCCCCTTTCACCAGTTTAGATAAAAAAGATACCAGCTGATAAGTTCAAACGAACAAAACATACACACAGAACCCAAAGGAACCCAATATGGTAACCTATCTTAGAGAGAGCAGGAACAACAAAGTAGTAAAAGAAAAAAGCATCTTCAAGGACTACAGACTATTTAGAGTGAACCAGTTATAATTATTAAGTGCAAATATGATCAAGTCTGCAGTAAGTGCACACATGATCAAGTGGATCTTTATAAGGAAAGTGGAGATGTCTCTATGTGAAGCATAGCTCATGGATGATTTCAGATGTAAGTATGAATACTTGAATATGACTCAGATGCTTGTACAGACAAATGGCTTATAAAGTCAAAACTGAACTCAGGTAGACTGCATTAAGCCAGTTTTATATTATGAAGACCCTTTGCTTGGATTTCTATAAAAAATTTCAGTTGCAGTTTGTAGAAATGAGTCTCTTACATAGTTACATAAAGTTTATCGTAACATAAATACTCCTGCAAATTTTTATCTTTATTTGAAAGGATTAGTGGCAAACCAAAGGAACAAGTGAATCATATGAGCGTCCAAGTCAAATGAATTCCTCAAATCTACCAAGCAGGTTTAATCATATTATTTTCTTCTCACATCTTTGTTAAGTCATACCAATTCACCCAATAAAATATTGTCACATTTTGTTAAAAAAAAAAAAAACTACAAGGCTACAACAAAACCACCTTTAAATGCGTCTTCCTCCAGTTCGATATACAGACTAAGAATTTATTTCTTGTAAAGCAAGCAGTGACCCAACTCTTGTAAAAGCACACCCTCTCCTAATTTGTGATATCTTCACTCCCTCCTAATTTTCTACACTAGATGATCAAGGTGTGTATATCGATATACTGACTAAGAATTTATTTCTTGTGAAGCAAGCAGTGAGCCAACAAATCAGTTCCAACAACAAAGTAAGAAAAGAAAGAAGGAAAGAGCACCAAGTAAAATAAAAATTACGGCAATAGAGAAGCACACCTCATCATGGCCATAATACCCAGAGACACAATCAACAGTTGACAAGTCCCATCTTTGAACTGTACCCTTGAAACCAGGACCAACTCCTGCAGTAAATACAGTACACTCATTTTGGTCAACAGCTAAAGATCTCAATGCCCCATGGTGAGCACGGACAGAGTGTATTACTGAAGCTTTGATCTTCCAAGGAAGTTCGTCTTTCAAACTAGCAGCACGAGAAAGAAAATCCGGCCCATCCCAGCTAGAGGCAGGAGTAGGAAACCAAAACCATGGATCACACTTGCCAACCTTCGATGTTTCTGAATTCCTTTCAACTGATGTGTGGTGAGCATCATATAAGCGTTTATGAAGCACCAAATCTTTGCTTCCTTTACTTCCCTGCGACTGTGGCATGGTCCATCCAACCCCATTCATCAGCAGTTTGGTTGGATTATACTTAGACATAGGACTTTCTCTGTTCAAGAATTTCTTAGCATCCATGTTTACAGAACTGCTCCTAGATGAATCACCTGTGAACTCCCACTGAATCATAAAAAAAATTTAGGCAAACGAAGGACAAAATAAGATCCCAATCTTTGCAAAATGATGAAATCCATACAAAAAAAAAAAATGAGGTTAGTTGCACTGTTGCGCCTCCACAAGGACAAAACAAACACACCTTCCAGCCATGTCGCTGTAGAAGATAATTTTCAAGGAGTAGCCATGTAGCACAACACTGCCGCAGTCTCTCTATGCCAAGAAGAGTTGCAAGGGAAGGATATAAAAGCAACCTGCAAGCATATAAACAAAAATCAAACACACAATAAAGGCATAAACTGTGATTCCAAAACCCACATAGAGCTGCAAGCTTAAAGCAGAAGTAACACCCACACAAGGTCCATACGGCTTTCAACTTGGGCCTCCTTTTTTGGTCTAACTTTGGAGCTGTTATCGCTTCTATCAAGAGGAGGAGGTCTACTGGACGATTCTGGAGAAAAGGCAAGGTCATCCAATAACTCCTTTAGCTGTGGTAGGACATGCAAAGCTGTTAACTCTGGACCAACATGCTGACAAACTGTGATGAGGGTGGCAGCAGCAGCCTGGAAAACATAGTATTACATTTAACTCTGTAAAACCAAACCTTCCATATTAATCCATTCAAGACATTACAGGGAGATAAGTAGGTACGATTACATGACTTTTCAAGGGAAAGCAAGAAGACAATGTTTATCAAAAGTAGATATTTAGGTCTAGAGATCCACATAAGGTTTTAATAGAAGCCGAGTGAAGGACATTGAAGAGGATGTAGGCACAATGCGTTTTATATAAAGAAAAACTAATATAGATGACTATTGACAAAAATAGATATCAAGTTTCAGAAAACACATTATATACAAACTAAATCATCACTCAACTAGCATCGTAAGGAAGCCAAACAAGGTGATGCTACACAGCTGGGAAGCAGAAAAATAATATCTCAAACACCCACCTACCCCCCCCCCCCTCTCTCCCGGGGAAAAGAAAAGAAAGAAGAAACCATGAATAGCAAGAGTCATCTCATCCTAGCTTTGGAAACTCACAAAGACCAATACTCCATCTCTGATTGTTTGCTAAATTTTGAATCTGTAAGCCACAGGTGAGGATAAAAGTTTGCATAATAAATGAATAAGATCGACTTTTTCATCAACACTTTTATATTGCATGAATTGGCCATATTACTTTGCAAGCTCCATCCTACCTCATCCTACGGAGAAAATATTTATACCATAAAGAAATAAAGCTTTGAAAAAACATTTGCACAATTACATTTCTTTTACTGGAGCCTGCATTGAATAAAAAATGCATAGAAGAAGTACTCTACGATGTTACTGGTAATGCAATGTATTGAAAGTTTTAAAATTTTATCAAATATGTTACAATTAAAGCAGTCCGTTTTGTAGTTTGTACTACAAGATATTGTAATTTCTCTATCAAGCAGACAGAAAATGCATAGATTCATTTAGAAATGTCCGGAAATTGTAGATATCTCTTACCCCAAAAACAATAACAAAAAAATTGTACTATTCTCTTCGTAGACAATATCAATCACTTATCATTTCAACCAGGCTATTATAGACAGTAACTATGCCATACAACAAACCTCCATCAAGACTGCTTCATAAAAGAATCCTAGTATACAAAAATGATCCCCTCTTGAGAAATCATAAAGTGCAATAAGACAGCCTGAAGCAAAAACCTAAGCACCTGAAGAACTGGGAGTTCCAAATTGCTCCGCATAAGAATCATAACAAACAGGCAACTTTGACCCTGCATGTCGCAACTAAGTCACTGTCAGGCATCTGAACTAGGGGAAGGTTACAAATCTTAGATGCAGAAGAAAAGTAGTTATAGAGCTTGGAAAGTACTTCAAGCAGCTCCTTCACAACCAAATCCTTCTGCAAAAAGCCGATCAACCCATCTAATACATGAAGACAATCAACTAGAGCTGCAGAGTTCCAACTCTGGACAGCCTCAGGCTTATTCATATAAGATGTGTCAATGCTTGAATGAACAACATTTTTGAGCAGGGGTACAATCTGTGTGACAATGAAAGTCTCGCCTAAAACAACACCTGAATAAGAAAAAGGGCAATACAGGCTCAGAAACTGGGGCAGCATGATAATGAAGAATTACAATAAGCAGAAGATACCAATTCTAACTAGCGCATCAATTCCATCGGCACAAAGTCCCCTGCCAAAACAATAGATCAGAGGCAAGATCGTCTGCGTTACAAACCTTGCACTGTCAGCTATACGTACAGAGAAAAAACTTCATCACAAAAAAACGTCACAGGGATAGTCTTAGCAAACCTGTTGAACAGCAACGGGTACGCCAAGCTCTTCACTAGAGCCAATTAACAGCACACATGCAGCAGACGCACAACTCTTATGAGAAGAATTAAGCAAGTTTGATATGACCAACGGATGTATTTCTTCAAGGTATGTTTGTTTGCCGACATGATTCCACACCTCACGTGCAAATGAGTCTTGCAGAACAGAAACTTTCAAATGCGAATAGCCTGTTCCCTGAAATAAATATATCAGCACGGGAACTACAAGATCAATAACAGATTGCTTTAAAGTCGAAGTCTTTAACTAGCCTGTAAAATCTTTTGAAGGGAAGGCAACACCAATCTCTTCACTGCATCAGGTCTAAGACATTTTATAAATTCTTTAAGGAGTATATAAGCGAATTCAGCCTCAACATCTGACAAAGGATTCTTTAGAAGTGGTAAGCAATAAGTCGCACATATTTCAGCTGCGAATGATCCCATGGATCTCATTGCCCCTTTCTTTACAAAGTTTGCAGCATAACGGAGACGAGACCCATCTGTCGCCAATAGCTGAAGAGGAGCAACAAATAAGTATGCGGACTTCACTGTTGCTGGAAAATACGGACACTCCAGAAGACTTTTTGCAGAAGGCCTCCTAATAATGGTAGAAAATGCAAAATGACCAAGCCATGAATTAAACAGCTTAACATATCTTAGGGAGAAGAGAGTCAATAAATTTGTGAAAGACAGTTTATTTTCTCATTGCATTAGACATAGAGAAGAATATGATCTAGTACCTCCTACTGGTTTTTTGGATGCATGCTTCGACAAGAAATTTGACATGAGGAGGAAGTTCTCTCACCCTTCCTGGCAAAGCACCATCCTCCATGTATGTGGATGCTGAGACTGAATCGAACAGTGGCTTCCTCAAGTATAGCTCCGCAATAATACAACCGAGAGAAAAGATATCCTTCGCAACATTCGTGGAGACCCCCTTTGAGAAGGACGATTGTTGAGACCAAAGCAAAAGATCTGGATATCCTTTAGGAATTTCATCATCCTCAAGATAATCCAGAAGATTACTGCATTTAACATCATGCAATTCAAGAGAGTTACTCTGATTTGTTTCTTTAATTGCATGGTCCTCAAAAACCTGACTATATGCGTCTTGTTCAGAGAATGAACTCTTCACACTGTTCACAGTGCTCCTTATGTTATCTGAATATATGGGACTTAACTGCTGAGCATGCTGACAAAATGCAGCTGCTTCTTCTATCTTACTTAAGTAATCACTTTCATGCAAGCAAGGTTTCTCCTTCCCAATGACAGAAAGATCATTTGTTCTCTTGGTACAACGAACAGGGTGCGGTTGAGTAAAGAGCTGACGACGCCCTATTGCCCTGGGCATTGTGGGCTGCGATGAAGGCAACATAACATTCTTGGCATCTACAGCTGGTTGACCAGACATTTTGTACCCAAAAGTAACATCAATCCAATTATGTATTTCCCGTGAAACTCGCTCACTCTCAAGTGCATCTCTATGCAAGGCTATAAACTCTTGAGGACTGCCAGCCCATGAAGGTACTGCCAAGTCATTCATACCTGAATTAAGAGAAGAAAAGATTCGGCTATCACAATAAAACTCTGGAATGCTTTCATCAGGAGTCCATTGGTATAGTCTTTGCATGGTGGATGGATACTCATTGGGTTCATAAACTGAACGCACGGCCATTCGCAGAACACTCAAGGGCAACCTCCTTGCTTTGTAGCTGCAAACAGCCAATTCTGAGAGGCACTCATCTGAGACATGATGTGGAATTTCAGAAGATGAGTACGTAAAATCCAACTGCTCATCACCTTTTGTCAGACGCCACTTGCTCTTGCTCATATCCCTCCATCCTATATCACAATGTTCATCAGGCTTGACACTGAAATCTATAACCCAAGGCATCACAGTATGAAATGAGTGGTCACCCCATCTTCTTCCAGCTAGTCTGTTCAAGACAAGAAGGTACTCAAAGTTACTGAGCTCTCCCCTCCACCACTTATTAAAGGCCTTTGGCCAATCTACTAATGCAGAAATATTAAGATCAGCATACAGACTCTGAGAGAGGCAATCATGAACAGAGCAACTATTTCCTGTGAGTGGAGAAACCAGGGAATCTTCATACTTTGCATCAGGATTATACTGCAAATGCGGTCTGTCAAAAATGCTTAACCATAACCAAGAGGAATCAGAGAACAGCACCGTGGAGGGACAAATATCGCCATGGGCAAGCCCTAAACTATGCATATAACTGAGAGCAGAAAGTAGCTGATAAACTAGAAACCTTCTATGCCACTCCGAACTCAATGCTTCAGGGCTGTAATGGAGGATATTCTCCAAACTATAAGGAGCATTGGGACAAATTACAGCAGTAAACCCAGAAGCCTTTAGCATCCCCAACACAGGGATCAGATTAGGATGCCTCAAGCAACCAGGGAGGAGTTTATCATGAAAACTAGGTATCCCAACTAAGCTAAGGAAATTTTGACTTGCACTAGACGTTGCTTTCCCTTCAATCAAGGCACTGACAGAGCACAATGTGTCATCTTCCAAAGAACCAGATGACAAACAAGAAGCAATATTCTCAAATGTAGAAAAGGAGCAGTTTCCAACGAAAGCACATGGTGCAATTGCAGTGATTGTTCTCAAGCAAGAAAACCCACCAGAATAGCAACAGTAATTGTTCTGACAACGAAAACCAGATACGCTTGTCTTTGCCGCACCATTTAACAAGTTGGAATTTGACTCCATAGAAGCAGATGAAACACTACTTTCACCACTGACTGCTTCACTTTTACCTTGGTTATCAGTCTCAGGGCTATTAGTGCATTCAGGACCATCCACAGTACAATCATCCCTAGAGAAGACAATGAAGACTTGGATGTCAGACGAATCACAAGCATAAAACAACACTGTCTGTAGATCAGCAGACCGTTTTGTATACACTAGAAAAACAACTCCTCTCAGGGGTAGGATTGCGTACATCTAAGTCCCCTGTTTTACTATCATAGAATATTACTATTCAATCATCATATGTTTGGTAAAAACGCAAAATGTTGCCACAACGAGCAACTTGAATACACAACTCGCTCGTCTATGATGCTCGGACTCTTCATTTTTCCTCAAGTACTCGTGTCGGATACTTTTGACACGGATATGGGTATGGACACGGGATACTCCATTTTAGTCTAAAAACATGCATTTTTCCGAAAAAATAGCCGAATCCGACACTGGGATACGCACTCGTGTGGGATATGGGATAACGGGTCCGAGCATCATAGTCGCTCGTGGACAAATTTATCATATTTAACTCGCATAATACAGGCTACCTAACCGTAGTCTCAGGGTACCCCGCCCACTCCAAGTTAGCGGTATAGCACATAGGCCATCACATCCATATTTCTAGTGAAGTTGGTCAAACCACGTATCGAAAACATCTAAAAGACAAAAGTCTAAGCCATTACACATGCCTCATCAAATGCCAAGTCTAAGGTAACTGATTTCGACTCAACTCATACAACTCCCTCTCATTAGGATATAGCTGTTCTCGCTACCAAAACCAACTTAAGCATCAGAAATATCATCATTTCATATCATAGTATATAAACTAGAAAGCGAGCATAAATATCGAACTATAAACTAAACACTAAGGGCTCGTTTGGTATCACTGTTGGTTTTCGGTTTTACCAATATCCAAAACCAGAAAAAGTGGTTTGCAATTTTTAGTTATCAGTT
>CAAKMY010054965.1:16954-43099 GCA_901111285.1 Corrigiola litoralis
AAATCCCACATAAGTCCCCCATATGACCAATGTGGGACTCAAGTCCCATGCCTTGCAATGGGTCATAACATACTCATTATTTCATAGACTAATCATACCGGCCCCCAAAACAACAAGAACAAGAATCTACAGTGACCTAAAGGTTTTTAGATATACAAAAGACTCTATAACCCCTTTTGTAGAGAACATCTTACAGATATGATGATGTTCCAGTCTAATTCTAATACCCCTCAGCAAATGCAAACTCAGTAAATAAATTTAGGCTATATAATGCACTAAAGAAACACATAGAGTAAACTGCAATGAGCCTAGTCTGTTCAGTAACAACTTCAACTGTTATCAAGCAGTTAGATTAGTTATCAAACAGAAAATGCTCTGTCTATACCTTAAGTCCTTAAATGCAAAACATATTCACCTAAAAAGCTCAAAAGTACAATTCAGTCATCTCCATCAAGAACAATGCTGATACATACCATTTTACGAAGCACTACCCTTCTAAACGAAACTCAGGTTCGGGCACTCCAACAAGGCAACGACACTCAACAGCTAAAAGAAATGTCAAGTAGAGGCATGATTTCGAACATGAAGATTAAACCTGAACTGTATTTACTTTACTCCTATGGAAACACGGCGAGGCTAGATATGATCTCGAAGCAGAATCTGGATATGAATCCTTGTCTTGATCCTCATTTGCTCAATAATCTTGCCTTCTTTCCCCAACAAACTCCTTACATTACATGCATCCTGGACACCAGAAACCTTGTCACCAGTCTAAAATAGTTGTTTCTGCCACCACGATTAATAACCCCCTTCCTCATCACCAAAAGCCTCACTCTCAACTATCCTCTCAAGGGTCAACAACAATGCCTTTTGAGGTGGCGAATGCGCCCTCATCCTGGATAGGTCCTCCTAGTATTACAAATTTTAATACATCAATCCCTCTTCTTGGGGTCAGTCCAATCTTGTCCAATAACCAAAGTTTACCCAATCAATCAATACCCCCCCCCCCCCCCCCCCACACACACACATCATTTACGCAATGTTTCTGAGAAATTTACAAAGTCTAGGCCTTTTATGACAAAACTATCAGATCCCAGAAATGGTATTCATGAATACAACAGCAACAAGCATTGCTGACTTGCTGTAACAGGTTCAATAAATCAAATCCACTCAAAGCCAAGCCACCAAAACAAGCATTATATTGCAAAGAAAACATACCCACATATGATCCAATCCTCTAAACTAATTGAAATAAAAATCAAGCAAGAAACCAGACAATATTATCCCAGAAACATACTAAACCCATATCATAAACAAAAGCACAAACAGGCCAAAAATTCATAATCCAAGAAAAGCATAGTGAATTCATCACCTGCTCAGCGAAAATAAACCCATATGATGAACTGCATGAAAATTCTATCGCATTGACATCAAAATCCTGGTCTTTCTCTTCCTCTCACATTCACTGGCTTCTGCACTTTCCCGTTGTAGGGCATATGCGACCAAAATCTTGTCAATTACTTGGAACAGTTTGTTCCACATCAAAGTGATTAAACCATGATCATAATGATGATCTTGATGATGAAAAACATGGTGATCAGAAACATGATCATGATCATGAAGATGAAGATGAGAGTATTCCTTATCCTTATCATCATCAGAAAATACTAACTTCCTAGGCTTCATCTTCATCTTCATGACAGAGTTATAACTTAATTGGATTAGTACGGATTAGTATATGTAATATGGTACGTTACGTATGTATTATGTAGAAAGGTGATATAGCGCGAAAATAGCCGACATATATTTAAACCTTCTAATGCGTTAACCGTATAATGTTATGTTATAGCATGTCGCTCATACATTCGTATTATAATTAATACAATAGCCGTTGGGATGCACAAATGTTTTAAATATTTGGCGGAAACTGTTTGCCTCGACGTGTTTGTTACAGGGTTCAATCCTGCGCTTCTGTCAAACTATTGTCACTTTTTATTTTATGGTATTTCAATAAACTGTTTTTTTTTTAGGGGAATTTCAAAAAATTGCGTACATTTTAAATTCGGGTAACTTTTAGGTTACTAAAAAGGCAAGTATGTCCTTATCTAATTGATCTAACCCGACTCGTGAAACTGTTATTGTTATGCCACAAAGCACATTTCCAATTCTCCATTATTTCACGATCTAGGTGTTAGTGGAATATTAAGTTGCTAGTTTGTATCAGTAGTGAGTTATGCTTTACCTAAACTTGGGTCCATGATTACCCACTATTTCATTTATGATTGTTAAGCTCTAGTTGGTTGGTTAACTTTGTAAGCCTTTAAATAGGCTTTTTCCCTGGTTCATTCAAGTATCAAAAAACTATTCCATTACGTATCTTTGTCTAGTTCGTCATTTATCTCTTCCTCTTCCAACGATCTTGGTATTAGAACTTGGGAAGCCAAATAGAATAAGGCGCTTAAGCTTTTATTCGTTTTTTCTTCTCTTTAGGGTTAGGTCATAAACTGGGACAAACAAATGGAGAGCGAGTGTGAGAGATAAATTGTGCAATACGTTATGACGTAATTAAATTAATTCCGCTTTGTTAAAAAAAATAAGATGACCTTTTTTCATTTTTTTCTAAACTTTGGAGCAACTTTTTCAACTTTCCAGGACTTTATTTGCTTATGTCTTATTTTGTACTTCAATTTTCAAAATTTTTCTTAACTATTTTTCGAAATTAAAGAGTAACATACACTGAATAATATATGTGAGCTCTTACTAAAAACAAAAGTATAGAACTATAAAGGAATAATATTTGATTAAAAAAACCACAATTTTAACGTCTTGTGTCAAAATAGGTAAATATGTCTAAATTGAGTTTTTAATATACCAATATGTCACTAGGGATATTTTTTATACCAATATGTCAAAATTGTGTGGTTTTTTATACTAATTTGGTAATTTGGCCTTTGTGGCGGAGGCTTATTAACTCGGAGCTCGCCAGAATGAAATGTGTGGGTTAAGAAGTACAGTGCGTTGTGCATTATGTTACCTATATTTGTATTTTCGTACTCAAAGCACTTAGATCAACTGATAAGCGGTTGCTCAAAATTTATGCATTACTCAATGAGGAATTATTAGAAGGAGGACAAAATTAATTTTCTTGCTACGCTCATGCCTCATAGTGATCTCATAAAAATTGATGTTCAACACACACAAAAAAAAAAAAAAAAAAATACAGCGACAACTTATGAATTTGGTGATTTATGTCTATATCTACAACGACCATTCGACCTCCACCAAAATAAAAGTCTAATAAAAGTTTTACAAAACATGGGCAACATTGGGGCCACAAACTACTGATTGATATTATATTTATTACTGGTGCCATCAAGTACCTTTGTACGAGCACAAAAAAGAAGCTCGACAAAATAGAAATAAAAAGAATTAGATGGGTATACCACTGGTATCGCAAAATAATAAGAATAAATAAGAGGAAAATATTCACCGTAGAAATTGGTGAGCTACTATAAAATCATACAGTCATTATTTATTTTAATGAGTCGACAATATAATCAAAAACAATTATATACATCGCACGGGCAAAAAACTAGTTAAACTTATAAACCGGTTCATACAGACAATGAGACAAATGTCTGCTCAAGAATTACAGATCATGTTACTTTGGGTCAATATTTCTGTCTTATTGAAGCTTTTCGATGCAAGCTACCTTTGTTTTTGTATAGAAGATCAATGCACAATAGCAAATAGTGGATTAATTGAAACATAAAGGCGCGGAATTATGGCATGGGCTCTTAACGATATTGCCCGTTTCTCTGGATGTATCATATATATATATATACTCATATGCGACTTATTAATAACATAGACTCATCTTATATCAACACAAAAAAGAAAAACATAGACACATCGCCATCACGAATAGTTCTGCAACCAAAATTAAAAAAGAAATTATAAATGTATTGGTATCTAGTAGACAATGACAATATAATATAACCGTCTGAACTAAGTGTTATTGTTCTTTGTTTGCTTGAAACGATCTAAAAGAGCCAACTCCCTCAACGGTGCTTTCAGTAGTAGTAGTGCTGCTTCCAGTAGTGCTGCCTCCTGTGCTGTGTTGTTTGCTTCCAAGGTTCTTCTTAAGACGATACTGCTTCTTCTTCTGTGGCGTATCTGACTTCTTTAAGAGACTAAAGAGTAGCCTCTTGTGATCATTATCCCAACAAAGGCCAATAAAATCACCTCCACAAAGTTCTCTTCTTCCCACAAAGTTTGGCCTCCAACCACCATTGAGTACGTAGCCCTTGCTTGATTTTTCCCACTTCCTAAATACCACTTTTGTTTGAACTCCAATATCCCAGTCAAGCATGTCAATTGAGAGCCCTTCATCTGTCTTTAAACTCGCTGCCTCGTCTTCGTCGAGATGCTGTACAATGTGTTCCATTGCTTTGTCTTGGTTTATCAGAAGTCGACATGAACCATTGCAGTCAGTAGGCATCAGATGTTTGGTTATGGTCCAGTTTACTACCAAAGGATTCCCAGCGAGAGCTGCTTCTTTCTTTTCATTTAGAAAGAAGAAGTCATAAAAAGGTTCATTATTCAGACAATGAGCATGGTCGAGACTTTTTAATGGTTCACCACCAGGACCAAAGTAAAACATAGGTGCAGCATCACGTCGTTTCTTGCTAGGATAGCAAGAAGGATTTACGGTTTTCTCTGGTTGTTTTCTCTTGCTCATCATTAAAAGCTGCAAATTATATGTCTAAGTTATTCTTTCTATGAAAGAGTTAAGAAAGATGAATAGAGAGAACTACAAAAAATATACGTGATTAATATTGTTGTGGAGCGTTTATATAGAAGAGACGATCGACGCGTTTATACAGAAAGGGGTCCTTCTGTTCCTAGGACTAGGAAAGGTTGATTAGGAAAGTTTTAAGCGGTTGTGATATGAAATACTACCGGAAAATAGGGGATTTGGGAAGTGAACTCACTGTAATACTATGAGTCTATGATGAATCATAAGATCCTTCGCTCGAACATATTTTTGTGTTAATAAATCATGGCCTCATTTAGTTTATGTGGGTGTTAATAATTTTCTATAACACGAGGTTATTGTTAAAATAATAATAATCATAATAATAACTCGAGAGCAGTCCCTCTGCAGTGGAAGTTGAGAGGAAGAGAATGGTCAAGACTTTGCTGTCCATGCGCTGATCGATCATATTTTGAGGGTTTAGATGAATTAGTAGTATTTTATAAGAGATATTGTTATGTAAGTTGTTCTTTTAGTTTCTAAAGTTTATGTCACAGTAAGCAACTGTTTGGAATTTTTGTTCCTGATTGAGTTTGTCGCATCGCATGTGTATCGAAAGATTCATAAATTGATAGTCGTAGATAAGAAGAATGATCATGATCATGTCGATCATGCCTCCTCTTGCTCCCCTACCCTCAAGCAAGCAACTGCTTGGGATGATCAATGAGGTACGAGAAGCGTGGATATCGGAACGCCGTAAACGGGAGAGCAGTCTCTGTGCAGCTGAAGCTGAGAGGAAGAGAAAGGTCAAGACTTCTTTTTTTTTTTGGCTTAAATAGAATCCGTCATATTAAGTAATAAAGAGTTTCATACTACAACTATCACAAAATCACTTTCCTAACCTCCTGGGCTAAAGGGGAAGGAAGAATCCCTATGGATTCCCTCAATGTTATCTCCCTGAAGTTCATACCAAATTAGTACATTATCCGAATCAAAATGTTCTTTGATAACCAATGGTATCGACAAAATTTATTGGTTCCTCAAAGATATCCAAACTCTTCCCCGCTATCCAGGCTAAGCTATCAGAGGCACCAATCCATGCTCGCTTGATCTTCTTGATCTTCTTGATACCTGCGCACGTGCCTGCTAGGACCCGGAGGTATCCCCTGCAAGTAGTGTGAATATTAGTGAGGGTGTCCTTGTACCATCCTTCATTGATACCATGGACTGTTATCAAGCTATCCGAGTACAATTGCGCCCCTGTCCAGTTGTTACTTAAGGCCCAAGAGGTAGCTTGCCGAACTGCAATGGCTTCGGCCTCATTTGAGGATCTGCATCTTGTCTTCATCATAAATCCTTGGCGCCATTTGCCCTGCTGATCAATGCATATCCCTGCCACACCTGCTATATTCCCTGCAAAAGCTGCATCGACTAGTATATTCCACTGGCTAGTCAGGTCTGGTGGGGAGGATATAGGACGGGGTAGTGGAGTGGTGCTCTGGTCTTGGTGGTTAGAGTAGAAATACTCGAGGGCCAAAGCGGTGGCTGACTCTATAACAGAGGGAGGTTTGGTATTGATTTTGGAGAAAATCCAATTATTTCTACGAGTCCAAATTTTCCAGGAAATAGTGCAGAAAAGGCTGGACCAAGGTAGATCGTTAAAGAGAGCTTTAGACTGACAGTTAGTAGCAATCCAAGACTGAAAATCATTTTCAAAAAAATCCACAGGGGTAGCAATGGTAGCCCATACTTCCCTAGCCCGGACACAAGTCCTTAGAACATGGTTAATGTCCTCAGGAATGGTAGGGCAGACGCCTCTAATAGCTACCATTTCTCGAGTAGGTAGTCTGGTTCACCATATGAGCCAAAAAAAGAATTTAATTTTTGGAATTGTAGGAATATCCCAAACAGATTCCCAGTCAAACTTATCATGTACAAAAGGGAACATCACAGAATCATATTTTTCAGTCCAAATTTCTCTATACAAAAGTTTAGTGTCAAAAAATTTATTATTAACAATATCAAGAGCAGGGAAGTCGAGTTTGGTGCCTCCAAGGATAGGAATAGCAAGGATACTTTCTAACACATCATCAGGCAGGCTTAGAGAGGAGAAATTCCACTTACCATTTTGGATGAAGTCAGCAACTTTAATGTTCTCTCCCTGGTCACAAAAAGGACCAGAAATCACTCTATTAAGGGGGCCTAGGTGAGTCCAGTCATCTTGCCAAAATAGGATAGTCTTACCATCTCCTATGGTCCATTTCATATGTTTTTCAAAGAGTCTCCACCCTCTACCCATATCCTGCCAAATGTGAGATCCCTTCCAAAAAGGGGAGGGGAGGTCTTTATTACAATACTTGGCTTGGATGACTCTACTAGCTAGGTTGTCTTTGGCATCTACCTTCCAACAAAGCTTAACCATTTGGACCTGGTTCATTATTTTGTTGCTCCTAATGCCCAACCCCCCCCCCAGATCAGAAGGTCCAGTAATCTTATCCCAAGAGACTAGATGTATCTTTTTCTTAGACTCATCCTCCCCCGACAATAACTTATTGCATATAGAATCTAGTTTATTAATGATCTTGCAAGGGAGGTGAAGGCACTGCATCAGGTACCAAGGGATGGTAGTCAGGGTAGATTTTATTAGGACCATCCTCCCAGCCCTAGAGAGGGTCTTAGCTTTCCAAGAGGCCAGTTTATGTTGGACTTTCTGGACAATCATACTCATGTCAGTCAAGGTAGGTATTTTGTCAGTAGGGGGAAACCTAGATAAGAGCCTAAGTTGTTATCTTCTTTAATGCCAAGGGCCTGACAAAACAGAATTCTCTCTTCTTCCCTAGTGTTTTTAAAAAAGTAAATTTTACTCTTGCTATTGTTCATTTTTTTACCAGAGAGGAAAAAGAATTGATTGAGAGTACTATGAAGACTTAGGAGGTTCACATTAGAAGTTTGACCAAAAAGCAACAAATCATCAGCAAACAAAAGATGTGATATTTTTAGGTCACTTCTAGGGAAGTTAAAAGGTCTCCACTCCCCTAAACTACAAGCTTCATTTATTGACCTAGACAACTTCTCCATGCATAAGATAAAAGATAAGGGGAAAGAGGGTCCCCTTGCCTTAGACCTCTAGTAAGAGAGAACTCTCGACTAGGTTTACCATTTATATTCACAGTAAGAGAAGTGGAAGTAACACAATTCATAATCAGTTTAATAGACTCCCCATCCAGGCCAAAATCAACTAGGCAGTCATGTAAAAAATCCCATTCCATTCTGTCATATGCCTTTTTTAAATCAATTTTAATTACAAACCAACCCACTGCACCTTTCCTAGCTTTAAGAGAATGTAAAATTTCAGAGGCAATGATATAGTTAAATTCTGTGCCCCTACCTGGAAGAAAACTGCCCTGATTTGGAGAAATAAAGCTATTAAGAAAGGGTCTGATCCTATTCACTAGGAGTTTGGTGACAAACTTGTAGGAAATGTTGCAAAGGCTAATGGGCCTAAGGTGCTTCACAGTCTCTGGGTTGTCAACCCTAGGAATTAGGCAAATAGAAGTTTTATTGACTTCTCTAGGAATGAACTTATCTCTGACACATTTTTTTACAAAATCCACCACATCTCTCCTAAACCAATCCCAGTGCTTATGGTAGAAAAGAGCAGGAGCCCATCTGGCCCAGGGGCTTTGTGAGGGTGAAGGCCAAAGACAGCATCCTCCACCTCAGGGGCAGTGACAGGATAGCAAATACTAAACCCAACATTATCAAACAGGGGGGGGTGCCATTCTTATCAGAGGTAAACAAAGTCTCAAAAAATCTCACAACATGGTTTATTAGCTTGTCAGGTTCAGAAATCAAGTTCCCTACCTCATCCCTAAGGGTTAAGAGTCTGTTCCTTCTACGTCTAAGGATGAGTGATCTATGATCGAAAGTAGTGTTCTTATCCCCATCAACCACCCACAACTTCCTAGCTCTTGTTTTCCAAAAAAGCTCTTCCTTGCTCAGGATTTTATTAAAAGAGAGAGTTAAATCATCATTTAAGCCATTCAAGAAAACAGAGGATGGATTGGATTCTAAAGCTTTTTGAACACCTTCAATCCTCTTGAGGAGAACATTTTTCTCTTTAAAAACATTTGGACAGTGGTCAGCAATCCAATTAGTCATTTTGTTTGAAATAATATCATTCTTATTAAGGAGGTCAGGTTGTGCATTAGTCCATTCATAATTAACCATATCAAAAAATCCAGGCTCCTTATACCACATAGGCTCAAAAACAAAGGGTCTTTTAAAGGAGACATTTTCAGTGGTTGGGGAGGTGTTGAGAAGGATTGGGTGGTGATCAGATGAGGTTTTGGGAAGGTGAGTAAGGGAAGTGTTTGGGTACTGAACTAGCCATTCTTGGTTGACCCAAGCTCTATCGAGTCTTTGCATAATCGGTCTTTTAGCATTTTTATTTGTCCAAGTGAAACGGCTACCTTTAAAGCCCACATCTATCAGTTTACAATCATCCATAGTAGCAGATAATTTTGCAGCACGATTTACTTTTAGAGGTCGGCCTCCTTATTTGTCGGTCTGGCTAATTATCTCATTGAAGTCGCCAATCATTAACCATGGCATATTCACATTTTTTGCTAATTCTATCAAATCCATCCACATCACACATCTTTGTTTAACCTTTGTACTGGCATAAATGGCAGATAAGAAAAAAGAATGTGAGGTCGAGTTTACCTTGACGAATCCATGTATAGCGTGAAGATCACTACTTATCGACTTGAAGTCCACCCTTTCGGACTTCCAGAGGATAAGTACACCGCCCGTGAATCCCCTCGGCTCAGCAAGCTCGAACGAGTCAAAGGGTAAGGTTGGAAGGATACGGAGGGTTTGTTCTCTAGAGGTTCGGGTCTCAGTGATAATTAGTATGTCTATGAGGTGTTTTTTCCAAAGAAAGTTGACAGCTTCTGCAAAACCAAGCCGAGTAATGCCTCGTGCATTCCATGACAAAATCAGCGTAGGGTCCGCCACATTATTTATCCCCATATATTCTTCTTTTGCAGGTCCTCCGAGGTCTTCCCCTTCCCTGACTTTTCTCCCCATGACCGAGCTGTAAGCTTCCTTCAAGAGTGGGTTTATCCAGATCAATGCTTTTCTTCCCCTTCCTTGGTCCTCGTCTACCCACTTGACGGTCAATTCCACTTGCTTGTAGGGTCTCTGGGTCCAACACACATACACTCCGTTGGTCCAACTCAGCATTTCTATCATCAGGGGTTTGCATGATATCACATAGACGTCCCGTATCTGTGGGAGCCTTGGTGCTGGATCCGCCATAAAGACCAGCTCCGGGGGGAATATCTCCTTGACCCAGCTCTACCTTGTCTCCATTCACCAGAAAGGTCAAGACTTCGCTGTCCGGCCATGCGCTGATCATAGTTGTAGGGTTTTGATGAATTTTACTAGTATTTTTTAGGAGATATTCTTATTCAAATTGTACTTGTAGTTTCTAGAGTTTACGAAACAGTTTGCAATTGTTTGCAATTTTTGTTCCTAAGTTGGTTGCATATGTATCGAAAGATTAATAAATTGGATATTGTTCTCTGTCCTTATCTCTATCGCTGTTTCATATTAGCGTCTTTTACAGATTATCTTTTTGGAATTTCTTTAAGTTGATATAAGCTTGAGAGCGACATGCACACATGATGTCGCAGATACGGTATTTTGCATCGATAAATTTACTTTTGTCTGTATTCTTCAATTTTCCTGTCCTGAGAATGGCCGAGGGAGGTAATATCTGTTCTTTATCTGCAACCTTAATTCGTTGGTTCTTGACACTACTCAAGTAGAACATTATAAGGAGATCTGTGTATGTAATGTAGATAAACACCTAGCTAGGTCTTTGAACAGAGGGCCCTGTTTTTATTTAGACGGGTAAATTTTTTTTCGTTTTAGTGATACTAGTATTCCCACCGAAAAAACTGGTCAGACTCTGCGTACATACATGACACCTATTAGAAACTCAATATAATATGAACTTAAATCAAAAGGAGTGGTCACCTAAAATTGAACATTGACATGATCCAAAATGCTTTTATAATTCTAAAAAACCTTAAACCAACATGACCAGACCTATACTAACCCGTCAAGTAGAACATGGAACGTTAAAACCAATCTAAATCTAACCCGAACTGCCCAATATATATTGAAAAAGTCAAAATTCATAATTGACTGTCATAAACCTGACCCAAAGTGCCTAAATGAACATGTCTTAATTTATTCTCAGTCTCATTAATGTAAGGAACATATATTACAAGTTCATAAGGAATATCTCTAACTAAAGATAATTTATCAATCGTCGTTCTTAACATGTTACATGATACAATCCGAGAACGCAATATCAAAACTATTGGATACATCAAGAATAGTTAAAGATGAACTCTAATTGACTTTAAAACAAGATAGGCAACTACATAAATCACTAATATGTAGTAATCATTTTTTTTCAATTTTCTAAAAAATATTAATGTATGATTTTCTTGGAACCGAAAAGATTAAAGAGCTATTACAGAAAATTATTTTCTTATTATTTTATTGATTTTGTTATTTTTTTAATGGTCCAAGTCGGGACTGGACAAAATTAATATTTTAACCTAGAGAGTTTGTTAATTTAACGAGTATTAATTTATAAGAGAGTTTTTACTATATTTAGTTGGTTAACTTCGTAAGCTTTTAGGTATTCCCTGCTTCATTTATCACAAAACTACTTCACTACATATTTTTGTCTACTTTTCATTTATCTCGCCCTATAGAAAAATAATAAAAAATTTCAAATTGTTGTGCGTAAAGATATGGAATTTTTTGTTGGATAAATCAGACAAACCTTTTAAAATAAAATATATATACCTTGATAACATTCTAACACACTAGCATCTAAAAACAACTTCAAATAATTTAAAGAAAACAAGTCTAACCAACCTTTTGGCGGTAAATACGTATATATCCGTTATGACCGTTACTTACCTACTTTGTATTCTCTAACAGTAGTCTTATGTTCGATTTAGGAGTCTCAGTTTTTGTATTCAATGTACGTTAGCAAGTTTATGGTAAGTGCTAGTCTATTAGGAGTTTTACCTGGTTGGGTTTGTATAATCTATATAAGCATGGGCATTAGGGCATATACGAACACATAACAAGTTTCAATACTTTTCTGTGAGTTTGAGAGTTAGCTAATCTTTCAGCAATCACCATCATAATCCGTAGACCATAGTCACCATAATCGATCACCAACCATGACGTATACGCATCCGGAAATACTTAGGCGGGAAAGACTTAAGCGAGAAGAGCGGGCAAGACTTAGGCGAGAGAAGGTCGTAGTCGTAGATGACAAGAATGATCATGATCTTGTGGACTCGTCCTCCCCTTTACCTTCGAGCAAGCAACTGCTTGGGATGATCAACGAGGTACGAGAAGCGTGGATATCGGAACGCTGTAAACTCGAGAGCAGTCCCTCTGTAGTGGAAGTTGAGAGGAAGAGAAAGGTCAAGACTTTGCTGTCTATGCGCTGATGATAGTTTTTAGGTTTAGATGAATTAGTAGTATTATTTTATAGGAGACATTCTTATGTAAATTGTGGTTTTAGTATCTAAAGTTTATGTTACGTACAGTATGCAATTGTTTAGAGTTTTTGTTCCTGAGTTTGGTAATTTGGTGATATAAACGTAGGGAGTATTGATTAATGTGGATTTTGGTTTTAGTTGAAATATAGTTATTTTTAAGAAGATATCTCATTTGATTTGTTCTATTAGTTTTAAAGATCATGGTTGGTGATATTGATTGACGTGGTTTGTAGCGGGTGAATGTTTAGCTTAAAGTTCTATTGAATATTCTATGGTTAGAAGTGTGTTTCTCTGAGTTGGTGGAATTTATGTAATCTGTTATCAATGTGCAGAATTTTGTGGCTTTCTGTTTTTGATTCGCTTGCTTAGTTGCTTGTGAGTTTACGGATAGCAATGTCATGTCGATCGGCTTTCCCTTATCTCTTTAGTTTATACTGTTTGCGGAGGCCTTTTCACGCTTGATTGTTGTTAGGAATGAGTACGGATATGCAGGAATGCCCACATCAGTTTCACAGTGTATAGAGATAAGGGAAATAATACAGTACTAGATCACAAAACATAGGGAGCATTCCAGAATCAAACATGTGCAAGCGTCAAACGAAAGCTCAAGAGAAGGAATTGAAATCACATTGAATCTCAGAATTTTGTAATCATACACAAAATTCCAGAAAAAAACCATACATTATTGTCACCTGTACACATTAAACTTCCAGATAGCAAGAAATTTAGAAGATTACCTTGGTACTGCAAGGATTCCACTAATACAATCAGCTGCCAAAAGATGCTACAGCAATAATGACATTTTGTGAAGATCTCTCCACCATGCGCACAGAAAAAATTTCCTTCCATGCTGATGCTCTCAGTACCGATCAAAAGGATCAGACCTAGCACCATAAGTCAACATGCTTCCATGCTCAAGATAGTACAGGACTTACCTGGAGCTACAACAAACACAGTTTATGACTTTATGCATGGAACGTACTGAAACTCCAATTTTCAGCATCACCTTAGTCCCTTTCAATATCAAACTTCAGAAGATATTTCAGTCGACCCCCCCATAGGCACACTTCATGATCAATATAACAACCAGTACAAAATACTCAAAAGATGGTTCAATAGACAATGTTCCAAATTTCATCAAGCAGGCAGGCTTGGAAAAATTTCCTGTGAAGTTCAAATATGTCACAGTCACTAGGCCAGGCAAAATGTCCAATGGTATCTCGGCAGGAACCAACTCGCGCCAATGCTTACCTCATTACCTGCAGTTATATGAAAGAAGTAGCACCATATTTGTGATTTTGGAGATACCGACTTAAATTTGGGGCTTGCTGGTATATTTCACTGATTGTTAGTTTGTTCTTGTCTAGGAATTTGTGTTATGATTCTATTAATAGAAAAATTATTCATATAAGTGGTTGTGTTTCAATATAGTAGTTTATAAGTTTGGCTCATTATTTGGGTTGAATTTTACTGCATAAATCATGTTTAGTTGGATATGCCTCCCTATAAAATAACCATCTACCAAGAGAAAAATTGTCCGCCTTCTGCATAAAAATCTTGCTGAATAGTACTGTGCTAAATCTTAAATAATTTGGAAGTTTCTGTAGTGTTTCTAATTTATTCTGCTGATCAAAATTTATCTAATTGATAGAACTAATAGTAGTGAGAGTGTATATGATAATATGAACACTGAACCCAAGCAATCATCCGCTGAAGACGATGTTCCATGGTCACTGAAAGTTTTTACAGCAAAAACGAGTGAAGGGTGGTCAACCCTAGCTTTGTCCCCTGGTTTGATAGTTGTATATTCTAAACAACCTATCCATTCCGTTTCGTTCCGCATCCCAGTCTTTTTTTTTTGTTGGTAGAAAGAAGGCACAAGGCCTAATTGATTACTGGGATAGTTACATTACAAGATAGCCCAAAAGTGAGCTCATTCTCATTCGCATGTGTTTTAAAAGTGAGACTTAGCTCATTACATATTTCTGGTTTCATGATAAGATTTTCATCAAACAAGTCTTTGATACTGGTGGTTGGCTGGAAAATTTCAGTTCCATCATTTAACACATTGGCCTGCTTTCTGACTTCCCCTAGCCGACCCATCCTTTCTCTTTCGACTTTTAATAGCTGCACTCCCCTGTTTCTTTCCAGCCACTCCCTGAATGTAGCCCATCCCAGTCTTTGGTGACACTTCCTAGTTTACTTCTCAATCCGCCGGCTTTTATGGGAAAGCCGAGATGATCTCAGTTTGAAGCTGCAAACAGTATAGTCGAAAACACTCCCAGCAGACGTGTTGATTATAGTATCAAACTACTTCAGAGATAGAATTCTTGTAGAAAGAGGACCAGAGACTGAATAAGCAGAAACATTGATTAATCAATAATCACAACACGAATCACACCAAAAGTTTGTACATGCTCCAGAGAGAGATATGTGGAGTATAGATGGCAACTCATTGCTTAAGCATTATTTCTCATTACATGTCCACATTATGAATAAACACAGAAAGACACATCACTTCTCCTTTTTGACATTTATGAAAACAGCTGCTTTAAAAACACATTAATCTTGAGCCATAATGCATTCGATTGCTTGCTTGCAAATTCCAGTCATGGTAGCCTCAGGTCCATAAACCTGCATAACGAGTTTGCAAAGAAAGTTTAGACAACAAAATCGAAGGTAAGAAATTCAGAATAGGTGTCCCAGATTCTAATATAATACAAGGATCTCTACTTTAATAAAATGCAGATTTAAGTATAAGACTTCGAGAACTAGAATCTGACTTCTTTCTTTTCTAAAAATTATGTCAGGAATCAGATGTTACAAACATCGCCAGAGACCTGAATAGAGAACTTGTAGAAAAACCTATACGGCTGATCTCACTTTTCTCTCCTTAATGATTTAAAATACAATGTCATAAATATCAATTCATTGGCCTAAACCTGATAATATTGGACATTAGAAAACGAAAAAAAATTGTTTTGCAGCCTTTCCTCTAAATGAAGGGAAATTCAAACTTTATTTCTGGCAATTTTCATGTGTACAGCTGGAAATCTGAAAGACGGAAAAATAGCTTTAGAACTGACGTCTCACCTCGAGAGGGACACCAAGCTCCTCACCGAGTGCACGCATCTTTGCAAGACCTGTTTGATAGTTTGGACCTCCTCTTCTCACAAAGATATGCATTCTTGCTGCTTTCAGTTTAGATTCCTACCAGGAAGCACACGAAAAAGACAGACAGAAATAAGCCGCGGGCAATAAGAAGTCAGAACTCAAACACATAGAGCACTAAAAAAGTAACATATGAATGTTAAAATGGGATTACCTTTTCTCTCAGGGCTCTAATGATCCCGCTAAATGTAGCAGCAACATCGGTGAAGTTAGCAATACCTCCTCCTATCAACAGGGCCCTTTTACGACCATCAGGATTCGCTGTAGCACACTGCAAGATATAGGGACCATATTGTTATTTGTTCGACAGTAAAAAAAAAAAACAACTTGATGACAATCACCCATCTTCAGCTGCATAAGAATTAATCAGCAAAGTCAACTGATTAGGAAACTCACATCAATAACTACTCTAGCATATTGCAAGACCTCTTCTTCATTAGGGGCGCCACTGTACTCTGCATAATTCCCAAGTTCTGATGCATAGCCTAAGTCTCCAACCTGAGAAATTGAAGGCCTCCATATAATTTTGAGACTCCAAATCAGCACAGAAAAATAAAAACAAGATAAGATGTGAAGAAAACTTTTTCCTTCACTCTTCTCCAACTCCTAAGAGGGAGAGGACGCAATGGCGTATTGCGGTAACAAAGCAAATGAAACTAGGCAGAATAACATAGTGCACAGTAATTAAAATACTATAAGATGCTATTTTGAGTTACAGACTCACAGTGTCAGCATATATAACACTTGCGCCACCTCCAGCAACCATAGTCCAGATGCGTCCTTTTGGGTTCAAAATGGTGAATTTCAAGGATGAACTTGTCTGCAAGGTAAAAGAAGCATTGTAGGCTTACTTTTATATTTGAACACAGCAATGGCATACTATAATTATGTTGAAAAATAATAATACAAGTTCAAATAGAGGAACATGACGGCCAGAAGTTTAATACAATAAAATAGAAAGAACTTCAGAAGCCCAAATGCAAAGTACATGACACACTTTATTCTTGAGGATAAAACCTAGCCTCTTCGACTATGTCTTAAGCAGTTAATCCTCAACTAAGGGCTATAACAAAAAGACCAATTGCTCGAGGTTTGTACTGATATTTTTAACTAACAACTCAGTCTAGCAGTCCTTCTAGGCTCTAGCACCCAAAAATAATCTGCAAGTCAACAACATGACTTTGGGAAGACAATGATCGGATTTTAAGTTTATTGCGAACATCAGCTCTAGATACTATGGAGGAGACAGATGACTAAACTTGGAATAAATTCATAAGACACAAGTTTCAACGGGATAAAGTACTCTTCCTTGGTTCTCTATGGTGCTACTCTATACAAGATTCTCTGTCAATTTTTCAATGATGAAAAGCATGAACCACAAACTCTTTTATCAATGATTATCAATGGAGGCACCTTGTCCCTAATCTCTATAATACTAATTCATATCAACCAAGTAGATGCGTAAAGCTACCAATTTAAGCAGTCATTAAGAATTTTAAGATCACCGAGGCAATTTTCCATGATTTGACACAAGATAATAAATTGCTGTTATTCTGTTAAGAATCTTCATTAGAATCACTATGTTCCTTGGCATGACGACTTGCATCATTATTCATTCAGTAAGGCTTGTGATAGACTCATTGATAGAGTTTGTACGCATGTACGTCATCAACAGATACTGTTCATAATCGTTTCCTGATCCACATACATCTGCGATTATTATGCTGCCAACAAAACCAAATGGTGCATATTGCTGCACAGCAATAAAAGCAGTTTCTGAAGGGTCGCAGACAGCTAAGAATTAATTCTAGGATTGAGGTTGTTTCAAGGCATCCTTTTCTGTTGCATCTTTCTATGTCATGTCACCATGTTCTTTGTCATTTATAATCCTTTCTGTATCCTTGATGTGTTAATCAGCTATATGTCTTATTCATAGCAGAGGGAAGGGGGAAAGGTTAAAGGGTGAAAAGGAGGAAACACATGGATATCGATTCATACATTAGTGTATGTCCTGAATAAGTTTGGAATGGTCTCCATTTGCGTATATTCGTGTGTTATATTGGCTATTGGTCTGTTCTTGATTTTTCTTTTTTTTTTTGAGGGAGGGAGGGGGGGGGGTTACATATGAGTTTTAGAGTCCTTATGTAAATGGGTAGAGAAGTCAAAAGGAATCAACAGAAAGGAAAAGAAAAGTTACTGCCTATTTTTTTGCAAATCATGTGTTAGTCAAGGACTCAATTCCTAGAAAACCACCAACAACACCTGTCAAGTGTCAACAGAATGCCTATCAAAAATACTAGCAAGAACCTTCTGTTTCGAAGAATGTGTACTATGAACCTATCAATCTTGGCAAACAATTCCAATCTCACCTCAGACAAATTATAAGAAGGTTTTTTATATTTAAACAATACGCATTTATATCAACTGGTTTGACTGTTGAGATGGTAAGTGTAACAGCCAAATAAATCAAGTTACATACATAAATGGAAAAGGAAGAAGAACCAAGTAACAACTGTAGGCAATGGAAGTTACTGCACATACCTTCTCATCCAAAGAATGAATAAAACCTTCTGTAGAGCTTAGCACTCGGCCAAAAGGAAGTGGGAATTCTATGTCACCCCACCTGCAAGGAAAAAGATAACAGTTGAAACATCTTCAAACAGTACAGCTAGAAGAACTATATTGGCTTAAAATTCAGGAAGTTTATTTTACTTGTTAAAATTCTTGAAAGTAGCTGTATCATCAAGTTCGCCCCTCATATCCAATGGGTATGGGTCCCCGTTAACCAATGTAAACGGATTCATCTCCAGAAAACTGAAGTCCAAATCTGTACGTCATGCAGAAAGCTAATTTAAGCATTGAAGTGCTAGATTAAGCATAGTCTTAGAAATATATATGAAGAGGAAATAGAAAGAAATCATAAGAACTGTCTGATCGTGAAACATTAACTAATTCAAGATCAGTCAGATAGAAACCATCATTACATGAAAGATCCATAAGTAATTCTAATAATTTTACATCCTTGAAGAAGGCTTACCCTGGAAGACTGCAAATACCCCCTTAATGAAATCTCCAATTTTTTCTCGTACCTGTAAGAAAACATACATATTAGCAACCAATCAATGTAAAAAGTAAAGAACTACAAGTTGATATGTGTGAGAAACCAGGCGACACAATGAAGGATGGTCCAGCTTTTATTATACAGCTCATGATTCATGAAATATCTAAACTGATCAATGGGACCCTGAATATGCAAGTATATTACCATTAAGGAATAGTGTCCAGACCGCTCACAGCTTACTAAAATTGAGTTATTCACTCTAAATTATTGTATATAAATTTGAATACGAGATTAGAGGCTTTGAAGGGACCTTTAATCTAAAAAGAGGAACATACCTCCAGGGGAAGTGTAGCAATTAACGGAGCACAAGCCTCGCTGGTCAAGGATTTCTCTGTTGGCAAAAATATGGTTTTGACCTATACATTTCATAAGCCAACTTATTCAGAGGAAACTTGCTAGAGCATAAATGATTAACCAAGCAACACAAATCTACCCTGCAATATGACAGACCTTGTCCCAGTTCTCCTCAATTTCAATTCCACCACATTCTGAGAAGCTTATAGTGCAACCAAGCCTTTCAGATACAACGGAAAGATAAAACTCTTGATCATGAGGAACAAATGGTTCAACAATAAATGTGGTAACAGGTGCCTTGCAACCTCCAACCTCGACCTGAAAGGACATTAAGTTACAATAGACATAATAAAATACTGACAACAAAAGATTATAAAAAGGTCGAAGTGGAATCCTACCTCCTTTCCTATTCGTTCTTTCACAAATTCTGCAACTTGAGCAAAATCTAAATTCAGAGCCACAAGACCACTCTTTCCACGCTTACCAAATAGCATATCTGGTTTTACAACTAACTTTAAAGAGGACAGCCAAGTTTCTTCATTCACTAGCTGAGTTAAGTCTGTAGTTTCTGTCACCTGTTTCATCATAAAGATCGCACAAACTGAGAACCAAACCCAAAGTATTTGTCCTGCCCTCATCTTTGAAAGCAGTTTATTTATCTCATGCAAGTCTTAATGAAGCTGGTTTAATAATTGCGAATGCTTAGGCTATTACGGAGTAGCTCATAACTCTGCAATGTATGATACGTACTCAACATATTTCACAAGGCTAAGTGAGATAGGATGACAACCAAGTAATGAGTTGGGGAAAATCATACACAATGCAGTACAGCCCGATTTATGAGCTACTCAAAAAGTCAAAAGTAGTTCTCCTTTTTTCTTTCGCGGACAGCATTATAATGTTCATACCCTTGGCCAGGAGCGATTATAGAATGGGGGTAGCGATTATATTAATTTTGCTCAAATTTTCTATTTTTCTACCTTTTCTACCACTTTCTACCAATTTATCTTTTTATAAGTTTTTCTACCAAATTTATAAATTTGGGCATAGCAAATGCTACCCCTCGCTACTCATTAGTTCCATGACTACCCTTGTCTTACAACAATTGCTACAGACCCAATCAACCTGCTCCACCGTCTACAAAATATGATAGCAGCTAGTTCTAATAGATACATTTAAATTACACAGAAATGTTTTTTCATTGTTTCACTACTTTCAATACACTAGAAAACTACAGTGACTGGACCAGCAGTCATCTATCTATTCTCTAACATTAAATATGATCAAATTCCTTAGCCTAATCAAACAGGATTATAGCTTGAAACTCAACGTCTCTTCCCAAATCTCTCATTATGGTGGTGTAGGGGACCAGATGAAATTGACAAACAGGTACTGATCTGAGAAAAATAGGCCACAGCTTACTACAGCCTCGTCTGTAGGCTAATCATAAAAGAATTCTCCTCTTTCCCAAGGGACTAATATGATCAAAAGATGGAAATGAAGGATATATATAAATGCCACATAATATATATAAATGCCATCATAAAGTTGTACTCATTATACCCTTGGCTCGACGTATCCTATCAACCAGCTCACACATCTAAGAAAGTCTGATAATTGCTAGTTGTAGCTGATACATATCAAGAAGACAGACTTGATTAAAAAAATAAATGCCACATAACATATAATCGCCTGAGATTCCGCCTCCGGTGAGCTAAGGACCATTGTCGTTAACATAGTGAATACTTAGGATTATTAGTATATACTATATAGAGGCATAGGTGGGATTATTTTGGTTTGTTCGGCCATAGTTCGAATTATTCATATCGATTTTTCCAAAAAAAAAAAACAGCACATTCCTTACACAGAATTACTTGATGCAAAAGGAATTTTACAGCCAAATCAGAATAATGAGTACAACTTTAAGCTCTCCAAATGAACTGACGGCGATACATCATTTATATTTTATAGCTTCATCTTACAGCAACTGCTAATAGCAACCTTCTCTTTCCTCAAAAAAAATCTGATAATAGCTAGTTCTAACTGATTCATATCAACTACAGATTTGCTTTTTCATAGGCTCAACTATTTCAACACAATAGAATACTTCATTAACTGATCATGCAGTCCTCTCATTCGCATCCAAATATGATCACTTTTCTTACAGATCTTACTTGATCATAAACACAGTATCAACTACCATAGATCATCTTTTTCATAGTTTCACTGCTTTGCACACAGTAGAAAACTTCAGCAACTGCTCATGCAGTCTCTCATTCAGATGCATCCAAATATGATCACTTTCCTCACAGAACTTACTTGATCATAAACGCAGTATTAACAGCCACACATTCCGTTTTTTTCATAGTTTCACTACTTTACAAACAGTAGAAAACTTCAGCAGCTGATAATTAAGTCATCTAATTCAGTGACATACGATATGATCACACTTCATCCTCACCAATCATCCAACTAAATTTCATTCATCAACATAACAATCGAATTCAACTTAATCAAACAAAGATTATAGTTTTTCATAGTTTCACTACTTTTAAACACAGTAGAGAACTCCAGTAAATGATCATATAGTCATCTCACCAAAAATCATCCAAAGATGATCACTTTCCTTACAGAACTTTCTTGATCATAAGCACAACATCAACTAACATAGTCTTTACTTTTCATAGTTCCACTACTTTACACACAGGCAACTGATCATAGAGTCATCTAATTCAGTGACATCTATTATGATCACATTACTTACTCAACTAACTTCATCCCAAACAATCAAAAGTCTTACAGTATCATGAAACCAACCAACATTAACTAAGTAACAACCTTTCATTCAAATCAACAACATATTTGCTTTTAGCTCAACTATTTCAAACACAGTAGAAAACTTCAGTAACTGATCATGCAGTCATCTATTCAGTATTATCCAATATGATCACATCCCTTAAAGAACTTACTTGATCATAAGCACAGTATCAAGTAACATAAACTTTCTGTTTCCATAGTTTCACAACTCCACACACAGTAGAAAACTTCAGCAACTGATCACAGAGTCATTTAATTCAGTAACATCCAATATGATCACATCCCTTACTCAACTAAATTGATCATATACACTGTATCATCTAACATAAACTTTCTTTTTCCATAGTTTCACTACTTCACACACAGTAGAAAACTTTAGCAACTCATCATAGAGTCATCAAACTCTGTAACACCCAACATGATCACATTCCTTGATCAACTAACTTGATCCTGACCAATCAAAACTCTGACACTTTCATAAAACCAATTAACTCAACTAAAAGTAACAATCTTTCATTCAAATCAACTACATATTTGTTTTTTCATAGACTGAACTATTTCAAACACAGTAGGAAGCTTCAGTAACTGATCATGCAGTCCTCTCATTCACATCAAAATATGATCACTTCCTTTACATAACTTACTTGATCATAAACGCAGTATCAACAACCATACATTCTATACACACAGTAGAAAAAAATTAGCAACTGATCATAGAGTCATCAAAATCAGTAACATCCTATATGAACAAATTCCTCACTCAATTACTTCATCTTAACAATCGACCAACTAAACCTCATTTACCAACAAAACAATAGAACTCAACTTAATCAGACAAAGCAATTTTTCATAGTATCACTACTTTAAACACAGTAGAAAACATCAGCAACTGATCACAGAGTCATCTAATACAGTAAGCATCCAATATGTACACATCCCTTACAGAACTTACTTGATCATGAACACAGTATCAACTGACATAGACTTTACTTTTCATAGTTTCACTACTTCACACAGAGTATAAAACTTTAGCAACAGACTATACAGTCATCTAATTCAGTAAAGTCCAGTATGATCACTTTCCTAACTCCACTTACTTGATCCTAACCAATCAACTACCACAAATTTAAGTTGTTCATAGTTTCATAACTTGGTACACAGTAGAAAACTTCATTAATTGATCATAGAGTCATCTGATTCAGTAACATCCAATATGATCACATTCGTTGCTCAACTTACTCGATCTCAAACCATCAAAATCATATAACCAACTAGAAGTAACAGTATTTCATTCACATCAAGCAGAACACAATCACAGATCAAACCAAACTGATCCAAATCAAAATTCCAAAAGCAACCCAACTCTCCATTCACATCAACCGACTACAAAATGGGTATCAATCATTAACCAACCAACTAAATCCAACATGCAATCAAATTCAACTAAATCAAACAAACAAACAAAGAAAGATATATACTTGAGCAGAGCAAATGGGTAAATCAATGTTGGCAATTCTCTTAAGGTGTTGCTTAAGAAGCCTCTTGGAATCATACTCTCTGATCTTCTTCCTTGCCATAATCACAATATTAATGATAATTCAACCAAATTATGAAGATGGTATGTGTGGAATATGTGTATGGATGCAATAAAACAGGGGATATGGGGTTGTAAGTTGTAAGTTGTAAGTTTGTTTGGTTAGTAGGTGAAAGGTGTGTATAATGATAACATTGTTTGTAACTAATAAGTGTACAAACAAGAATAAGTCTACCAAGTTGTTTGAATTGAATTAAATGAAGATGGTTAGTTGAGCAATGTAAAATCTTTGAGGGCAGGGTAATTATCAAGTTTTGGGTAGTTAGCCTCATTTTTCTTGTTAAGTTAGGTGTAACTAACTAACCCAATTGCTGGGTATTATGCTGATTTTACTGATGAAAAAAGAGGGTAAATGGGTCCACTACGGTCAAAACGAGGGGTAATGAAGTAAATATTTTTTTTTGTCTTTTTTCTTTGAAATTGGGTAGGGCCCTCCTATTGGATTAGTGCTGATCAAAACATCCTGGCTGGGTCGGGTTCGGACCTAAGATCAAGCCCGAAAGGCGAAAGCTCGGCGAAGGGGCTAAAATTTTGAAATGTTAATTGTTTTAAGTTGTTTTTAAGGAAAAATTTCACATTTTTTGTACAAACCCATTCTTGGAACTTTATTTATTTTAATCAATTATATTTTATCATTATATTAATTATCACAGTTGCGTAGAATTCAAAAAAATAAGTGGATTCAAAAAAATATTCAATTCAAACAGACACCCGAGTGGAGAGTTATGCTTAATGTAAGAAACGCAAAAAAGGTGAGGAAAAAGACCGATTTGGCACGAGTCTAGGCCGAAGCTAAATCGATTTGACCTTAAACATATATGGTTGATCGAAAAAAATAAGTGGAGTATAACTTGGTTAATCATCTTGAATTAATCAAAACCCGACCCTAGCTAAATTGATTTGACCTCAAACATATTACTGAATCAAATTGATAAAATCGTAAGATAATTGTCATCGAAAATAATCTAAGGTCTTGTTTATATATCAAATATTACTATTTCTTTAAACTTGGAGTAAAATAATGAATAGCATATTTTTGGTCTAATATAGAAAAGGGATCAGCTGCAAACCCCCTCTTAGAATGCGAACCAAATGTCGGCCGTTAGATATGGAAATCAACGGTTTAGATCTGATTAATTGTATTGTCAAAAACACGAGTGACAATTATATTGTAACAGGTGATAGCATATTGTTTATCTCGCTGTGTTTTCACTCCCCTGTAGCTTCAACCTTTAAAACCAAACCCCACCCCATCCCTCTCTCTCTCCTCATACCACGCCGACGTCCTTTCTCACCGACGACCACGAACCTCCTCCTGACCGACGACGACCCGTAATAACTCCCCTCCCCCCACCCACGTGACCACTCCTCCCTTTCTCCTCTACCTTTCTTCTCCGTCGATCGTTTTTTGGGGTGGATTTCCTGAGGGATTGGTTGGGGTTGTGGTGGTGTTCGATTTATCGTTGGTGTTGGGGAAGATGGCGGCTGGTGGGAGGCGCACAGTGGGGTCGAGGTGCACTGCCGGGGTGGGGGGCTGAACAGGTCGGGGGTATGGTGGGGCGTGTGGGGGCGTCCAGTTTGGTGGGCATGTGCGTGTTGGTTGTTCTGCGTTGTGCTGTGTTGGTGGGGTCGGTTGTGGTGGTTGTAGTTTGGGTTGGTTGTGGGGGAGTTGTCGTCGGTGTGGGTGGGTTAGGTTGTGGTGGTTGTTCTCGTGGGTTTGGATAGTCGTGTGAGGTTACTGTATATAATATTAAAACAGAAATTTGAAATACAAAAAAGCAACATAATGCTAAAAACAAGAAAAAAATATAATGATGATGATAAGTAATTTTAATAATATGACATGTCACCTGTTAACTTCTAACCGTCACTTGTTAAATTTCACATGTTAAATTTCACCTATAAATTAAATACTCCGTATGTCACTTGTTATTTAAAATGTCACTTATTATAAGTCCCCCATCACGTGTTAACATATTCTGTTATTTGTTATTTTCACTAAAATTGATAAATAATAAAAAAAAATTAATATATGACATGTCACCTGTTATTAGTTACCCGTCACGTGTTAAATTTTACATGTCACCTGTTATAAGTTCCCCGTCACGTGTTAACATATTCTGTTACTTGTTATTTTCTCTAAAATGGACAAATAATAAAAAAAAATTATGTGACATGTCACCTGTTATTAGTTACCCGTCACGTGTTAAATTTTACATGTCACCTTTAATAAGTCCCCCGTGTTAAATTTTACTAATATGTGACAAACGATAAAATAATATTAATATGTGATATGTCACGTGTTAATATTTATCTGTCACTTGCTACATTTTACTTGCCACCTATTAAGAAAATGTGTAACTTGTTATTTTCACTAATATGCGATAAATAATAAAATAATATTAATAGGTAATATGTCACGTGTTAATATTTACCTGTCACTTATTACATTTTACTCGTCACCTATTAATAAAATGTGTAACTTGTTATTATTACTAATATGCGACAAACAATAAAATAATATTAATATGTGATACGTCATGTGTTAATATTTACCAGTCACTTATTACATTTTACTCGTCACCTATTAAAAAAATGTGTAACTTGTTATTATTATTAATATGTGATAAATAATAAAATAATATTAATATGTGATACGTCACGTGTTAACATTTTTTTTTTTTTTTTGGATAACGTGGGAACCCGCAGCCGCTACCTTTGGTGCGTACTGGGTAAACCCCCGGGTATGCGCAATAGTCTGCAAACCACGCACACCAGATTAGCCGCA